>JASCZI010241778.1:25783-36646 GCA_036250425.1 Stylosanthes scabra
GCTTGCTGCCAAACACCTCAATTACAACCAAACCACCGTGGGGTTCGCCCGCTACGGCGACCATTGGCGCAATCTCAGGCGCCTAACCACCATGGAGTTGTTCTCCACAAACCGGCTTGCAATGTTTGCAAGACTTAGAGAGGAAGAAGTTCAGCTCTTGGTCAAGCAAATATTTGACGAGTGTTGCATGGAGAAGGTTGTTATAAATTTGTTAGTAGTTTGTTATAAGTTGTTATTAGTTCTTCAATTCCTTCTCTGAATTACTCTGTTTCAAGGTTTTAGTAAGCTTAACATTAAACAAATGACAATTAAAAATTGTTAAATAATTTAATATATTTGATTAAATTAATTTGTGTCTACTGTCTACATCTAAATTATCATCTTTATTTAAAGACATAAACGTTGTTAAAAACTCATTACAATTATAGAATTATACTTTTTGACATAATTATTCTATTTAGTAAATCAAGAATAACCACTACAAAAAAAAAAAAAGAGAAATTATAGCAGACTAATATTTTTCTCTTATTTTTGACTTATTTTTAATCAATATTAGTTAACTTTATTATCATTATTATTATTTTTTAGAATTTAGGTTTATAACTTATGATTTATGACTAAGAGTTCACGATTTAGAGTTTTAGAATTTAAGATAAATAAAATAACTTTAAAAATATAGATTGATATTAGCTTAAAAAGTTGGTCTTAAAACTTAATTAAAATAACTAATCCATGTTAGTTTAATATTTAAAACTCCAAATACTTAGCTTTTGGACAGAATTGTGTTACTTTTCTTATTCTAGTAATTCTCACATTATTCATTTTTTAACGTTTTTTTTTCCTTTGTGTGATCATCATGATTTTGAATAGAAGGAAGGAGCTAAAGTAGAAATCGAGCTGAAAACAAAACTTATTGATTTTTCTTTCAACGTTATGCTGAGGATGATATCTGGGAAGAGGTACTATGGAAAACATGGAGTAGCTGAAGGAGGGAAAGAGTTTCAGATTCTAATGAGAGAGTTCACTGAGCTTGAAGGAAATGGGAATTTGAATGACTTCTTTCCTGTTCTAAGATGGGTTGATTTTCAGGGCTTGGAAAAGAGAATGATCGAGTTGATGAAGAAGATGGACAGATTCTTGCAGAACCTCCTTGATGAACATAGGAGAAACAGGACCTCCATTAACCAAAAAAGGAACATGACTTTGATTGATGTCATGTTGCATCTCAGAGAAACTGAACCTGAATTCTATACTGATGACAATATGAAAGGAGTAATGCTGGTAAGTAATATGACCATATGTTTTACTGGTGACTATGGTAAAAATCTTAAAGTAAATCTTCAATTACTATCTCCCATTAAGAATGATTGGTTGTTTGTGTAGATAATGTTGGTTGCAGGGTCTGAAACATCAGCTATTACAATGGAATGGGCACTATCACTTCTCTTAAACCATCCAGAAGCAATGGTTAAGGTCAGGAATGAGATAGACACCAAAGTAGGAAAAGATCAAATTGTGAAAGAATCAGATCTTGTGAACCTCAACAACTTGCAAAATGTAATAACCGAGACGCTTCGTTTATACCCTGTGACACCACAACTTCTGCCTCATGAATCCTCTAGTGATTGCCAAGTTGGTGGATTTCACATACCAAAAGGCACCATGCTACTTGTGAATCTATGGACCCTACACAGGAATGGTGAATTATGGAAAGACCCAACAAGGTTTATGCCAGAGAGGTTTGAAGTAGAAGGTGGAGGTGGTGAAGTGTGCTATAATATGATTCCATTTGGTATTGGAAGAAGAGCTTGCCCTGGAGCAGTGTTGGCAAAACGTATCATGGGGCATACATTGGGTGCATTGATTCAGTGTTTTGAGTTTGAGAGAGTTGGAAATGAAGAAATTAATATGAAGGAGGGACTAGGACTTACCATGCCCAGAGTTGAGCCATTGGTGGCCTTGTGTAGGACAAGACAGAGTATGATTAAGGTTATGTCTAAGTTATGTGTTAGTGAATAGATCACTTTTTTTTTATAGACCAATACGTATACTTGCTTCAAATAAAGATAATAGGACCTCCATTAACTCAAAGATCTGAAAGGGAGTGGTTCCTCCCTACATCTACTATCTAATTTTGCTTAAACCTTTAACTTTCAAAAATTCAATTTACAAGTTGATCATTCAAACTTTCTAGCTTCATGTAATTACTTACACAACTTAAGCAGTAACATGATTCTTTCTTGAAACTTCTTCAAAACTCTAAATTGATAACTTGACAGCTTGATTTAAGGAACAAATGAAAATATAAATTTACAGCAATGAATTGTATCAAAATTATATGCAATTTGTTGCTTCCTTTTTTGTTGTATTTGAAAGACTTGCCCACCATTGATGGCGAGCCGAAGGCGGTGGGGAAGGATTTGTAAATATGCTTTGATTTGACACTGAATGGATAAGAACTAGAACTTCATTCAACATGTAGAGGCACTACAAGAACAACAAAGATGTGTCTGCTAAATAAATCATATCATGCAAGCTAAATGCTTCATTAGATTAAATATATATTCCTATAATGAATTATGAATATACAAGGCAGTCAGAAATAAGTACACTAATTGGTGAAACCATGTTAATACAAGTTCAAAACAAACATAAATACCTCAATTAAACAGTCTTTTCTTTTCTCCATTGTCTGCTTGGGATGCAAAACAACTTTATTAAAGGAAAAGACCAAATATGAATCCCAAATATATTTTATTTGAAGTTTATGCAAGCATGGAAAGTCCCCATTTTGTGCTCCTGCCCACTCTTTCAATTGAATTGACAGTTCTTCCAACTTCGGAAAAGCATGATATTGTTGATCTTCTCCACCTCTACACAAGTGTCCATCTATTCTTTCAAGCTTGTCCATGTCGTTGATCCACAGAAATCGAAGAGCTGGCAATTTACCAATAGGTGGAAGGCATTCACAATTCATGCAATTATAAAGTCTCATATCAACTAAAACCTCCATAGCTGATTATGTTTAACTCTTCAAGTTACAAAGAAGGTTGAAGATAATGAAGGATTTGTTCTTCTTTGGCAGCATCACACTCCCTTGAGTTACTCCACCTTAGTTCTAGGCTAGTGATGTACTTCTTACTGCTCAAATCGACATCCTGGGCCTCCTCAGAACTCGAGACGTTTTCAATCCTTGAAATACAAAATGCACCAGTGAGATCAACCAGATCCTTCAGCTCTACCATCCCACGACCATCATCCTTACCAGCAATAAATCCAGACAAAGTCTTGAAGATTAGTCAGGTTACCCATCCCATGAGGCATAGAATACAAGTTTCCAATAATATTAAAATCAAATTTATTTTGCAGTATCAATGATATCAGGTATATCATTAATAATGGAAGAACTCAAATTTAAAAATAATTGAATTTCATATCGTCAAAGAAATAATCAAGAATATTGACTAAAGTATCAGTCTTGGAAAATAAGAGTCCTCATCTGATCATATTTACTAAATCAATTTGAATATCATTAGAGATTAAAGATAAATGCCTGACATTTTAATATTGCAATTGCCCCACTCTGAAAATCAATTCAACAAATTCATGAATGATGTTGTGCATTTTGATAACTCGGATCCAATTGAAAGAATGATCTTTGAACTCTAACATAAAAGTATACTCTTCCAATTTCTTGTATTCTTCCTACTCCGTTTTGCTTAATGAACTCTTATCCCCACAAACTAACCACATTATGATTTGATCTAATATTAGTCTTTATTGTCTTTATATAATGACGAACTATAGTCATTGATATTTTGCTCCCATAACTTTGAATGACAAGTAAAGAATCTTCCAATCATTTGCATTTTTATTGTAAATGTCATCCTATATACATTTTTTTCATGAAGTATTTTTTATTAGAGTACATTAAAGTACATCATAAAATAAAAAATATAAACGCATCAAAATTTAAATATAAATAAAAAATAAAATAAAAATCAATAAAAATCAAACAAACTCAACCATTTAAAGTTTAATTTGAATTATATCTGAATTAAAAAAGTTCAAAGTTTACCTCACAAATAGATTTAACAATGGACCTTGTAGTTCTTTTGTATGATAAGTACTATAGACAAGTCTAGACATTGTAGTTTATCCAAATCCTACCATACCTAAAATTGCAATAACTGAAATATTTTTTATTCCTGCTGTCAATACACATTTATAATTTAGAAAAATTAAAATTTTGTAAATAATAAAAAAGAATTGATATTTAATTAATTTAGATCTATTTTTTTTATCAAATTCATAGAAATATAACAAAGAAATATCGAGAATAATTATTGAAAGAAATTGATTATAAAAATGAGTACGTACTCCATTTTTTTATCAAGTTAAATTACATCGTTCTAAAATTCATTTTAAGTGTTAAAATGTTAATTTTATTGGTTATACAAATAACATAATCTAATTTGTCTTTCTTTAAAATAATGTTATCTCTCTACTTAATGATATTAGTTTTATTTTTTGTTTTCCATATAAAATTTGATATCAAATCAATTCAACTATAGAAGCAAAAAATGACATCCGAAAAGCATTCTATTGACATTACTTTAAGTAAAACATATTGTTATATAGCTTGCTCTTTCTTGTGAAAGAGTGTGTAGTACTGCATTGCTTTAACACTATAATTAAAAATATATTTTACTATTTTTGTTGGTGAGTATATACTTTACTAATATATATCTTATGAAAATCAATTTAGATTTGAGGATACCATAGACAAATATATATATATATATATATATATATATATTTTATGAAAAAAAATAACTTTTATCATTTAATTAGATGCATGCATAAAATTATTTTAGATTTTTCTTTTCTTTTTTCAAGTTTCAAATTGATATTTGTTAGTAAAATAATAATAATAATAATAATAATAATAATAGTAATAATAATAATTATTATTATTATTATTATTATCATCATCTCAAATTTTGAAATATTGAGAATTAAAACATTAGGCGGTCATAGAAGGAATGAAGCATCCTTGAATTTATAATTTGATTATGATTTTGACTAGAAAAACATATATATTCTTGTCATTAAATTTTGCATTTTATTATTTAGTCTCTCCATTTTATAGGTATCATTTTGCAATTTTAATTTCTTTAAATATTATATTCTTGGTAATACACAAGTGAAATTATTATTATTAATAGCAAAATGTGGTATGTATCTCAATAAGAGAGCGGACTCCAACTAAAAATGACAGCCACAACTTCTATTAACATGGGAAAATGACCACATCTTTTAAAATTTAAATACAAGACAAGATTACCACATCTTCATATTATATTTTTGGAAGAAATTCAAAATATCTTTTTTTAAGGGAAAGTATTTTAGACACAAAAAAAAAGGAAAAGTATTTTGTCAAAAAAAAAAGGAAAAGTATTTTAAATATAAACTCAATTTTAATATTAATTTATTGTTTATTTATTTATGTTGGTGAGGTACTCTCATGGCACAGTTAAATGCAGAATAAAAGTTTCAATCACTACTCACTTCTCGCCAACTTTACACTTTCACAAATAATTTCACTGTTAAAAAGAAGACTAAGGAAACAGGTGGAGAAGTGAGAGAGAGGATGAAGAGAAAGGTTCTGTTTGTGAGTTGTGTTGTTGGATTCTTGGGTCTATTGTCTGCTGCAACTAGCTTTGGTGCAGAAGCAACAAGGATTAAGGTAACTTTGTCTTTAAGTGTTCTATTTGGTTCAATTCCTTGGTGGCACAGGGGGAAAAAATCTTTGGATTAGTTTTGTTGCTTAATTTGTTCATAACATAATTTATGAAAAGGGGAGCTTCTAATAGTTGTTTGTGTATATGCAAGATTCGGTCTGGTGACACCATGCTGATAGTTTTCAATAAGCAATTTACATTTCACAGTTTCTTCTTTTATTTAGGAAATTTTTGCATATTTAGTATCTTCTAGATTTGACTATTGTTTGGAAGTTCGGATGTGTGTGTAAGTAACATTCACCATGAATGAAAAGATTGAAACCTCCTATCATTTATCATAACTAATACTTTGGAATATTTGCAGCTTTCTCAAGTTGAATTTTTAACCCCAAATCAATGCATATATCCTCGAAGTCCAGCTCTACCACTTGGTTTAACTGCAGCTCTGGCTCTCATGGTATCTCAGATTGTCATAAATGTTGCAACTGGCTGCATTTGTTGCACAAAAGCCCCTCAAATCCCTGATTCCAGTTGGAAGGTGGCCTTGATCAGCTTTGTTTTATCTTGGTAACTATGCTGGTATCCTGATTAGGCCTATATTATTTTTATCTGAGATCATTTTGGTTTTAATTTCTCATTGAGTTTTCAATGTGTTGATTTAAACACAAACATGAATGAAGCCTGTTCTTTTGTATGATGAGAACATAGTTTGTTGGTGTTTGATTAGGTTACTTCTGATGCATAATTTCATATCAGTGATGTAATTTAAATATTGAGTTCCACCATCTATGAGATTGAGATCCATGATTGATGTGGTTACAGGTTCACATTTGTCATAGCGTTTCTTCTGTTGCTAACCGCGGCGGCGCTGAACAATCGACGCGGCGAAGAGAGCATATACTTTGGCAACTACTACTGCTACATTGTGAAGCCTGGGGTGTTTTCAGGGAGTGCAATTTTATCCCTTGCAAGTGTTGCCTTTGGTATTGTGTATTACATTACCTTAGCTGAGGGGGAAAATGGTAACAACAACTCTTGTGGTTCCATGTATCAAAATAATGGAGGCATAGCCATGGGACAACCACAGATACCAAATCAAGTTAATCAAGAACCAGTGTTTGTACATGAAGACACATACTTCAGAAGACTGTTCACATGATAATCAGAAGTCTATAATTATGTTGTGTCTAGCAGTTGGATTAGGAGTTTAGGACACAAATATAGAGATAGATAGACTGACAAAAAAAAATGTTCTCTTGCTTAGATTTAGAAAAATGTATAATTTATGTTTTGAGACATTTTCTCTAAATCCAAATACATTTATCTTTCTGTCTCTCTAAAAAACAAGGACAACCAGACATACATCATCTAGTTTTTCCAAGGGAAGCCAAGGTTTATGTGGAGGTTGTTTATTCATCATATTCATAGAAATAGCCAGTAATTGTTAGGATTTTTATGTAACTAGGTAAAATGGTAAATATATATGTATCTCAAAAATGTTTTGTATTGGAGTTATGTTAGTCCTGACAACACACAATAAGATGTTGCCTCCTTTTCATTTCAATTCATATTGTCAATCCAGCCAAATGTAGTAATGGAAGATTGGAAGTTACGGAGCTAACCTTTTTCTAGCAAATATGGGTTAGTTCTTTTTAAATTATTTTATTAGTCTTAAATTATATTTTAAATTATAAATCCCTCAAATTCTTTAAAAAAGAAAAATTAGCTAATGCTGATTAATTAAAAGTTTTCATTTTTCTAATTATCAATTATGCTGTTTTTTTTTTATATAACAGAAAACATAATTTCATTCCATAAAAGTCAAACGACACTTACAGACTGAAAAACACCAATTTTACATTGAAAGAAGAAAAATAAATATCTTAAATGTTGAACTATGATATAAAAGGAGACACAATCTTCGATTCCAATGAATCTTAACAAGTAGAAACAGAGATAAATCTGAGTTCCTTTTATTTCTTGATGAACACATATATACTGCAACATATTAGGATATATCTTCTTCTTTTTAACATAAAAATTGCTATTTTTCGAATCTGAGTAGGACGAATTCATGTTCCCATTATGTTTCTCTACTAGATTTAAAGCATATCAGCCATAAAGATATTAAAAATACACCACAAAATGATAAACACTATAAAGGAGTTATTTGAAATTCAAATCTGAATCTCAGATCGAAATCTCTGGAAAAACAAAAAAGAAACAAACATAAAGAAACACAAACAAACCTAAAACTTTATTAAACTAAGTTTTTTAATTATGTAACGCGGCATTACCCCTACTTAGGGTAGACTCTCGCCTAATACAGTAAAAAAAAAAAGTAATGTTACATGTATTATTATACACTTTCATATATTTCATTTATAATATGAAAAGAGTACATCAATATAGAAAAATTTATAAAATATATGAATGCAATATATATTAACATAGAAACAGTTACGCATAGCACAAAAATAATATATCTTAGTACAAAAATTAAAATAAAAAAAATAAGATCTGCATGAAGATATATAATGGTACACATAGATTAATTCCTAAAAAAAATTTAGAATAAAACCCTTCTCGGCCTCTAAGAACTTCACTATCCCTAATAATTCAAAAACTCCAAAAGAACCGTGAGCAATTAAGAAATAACAATGCTAGGTAACCAATAAAAATTCAGCCAATATCAGCCAATAACTTGAATTAGATGTTCTATTTATTTAAGTTTCGGATGTTATATTTTCAGGTTTTGGATGTTCTGTTTCTAAAGTTGGCTATAGTTGCTTTAGGTTTCGAATGTTGTATGACTTTCATTGTGGACGTTTTATAAAATGGATGTTCTGTTTTTTATTGGCTGATTTGTTGGTTTAAAAATTATTGGTTAATAGAAAAAGTATTTAAGGCTATATTTATTTTTTAATTTTCTTTTCTCGTCGAGTTACTTGCTTTGCTTCAAAACCTTCAACCTGTCAGTTCTAAGCGGAAACGAGTCGAAAATCGTTTCGCCGTGACCATCTCCTGCTTCCTCGAATTCTTAGATCTCCGTTCTGCATTTATTGCTGCGATTCATTCTTCATACGATACAACGATTGGAGCATACTTCTTTTTTGTTTATCAATCGCCAACCAGTGCCCTAGCCCTACAAATCATAGCGGTTTGCTTTCTTCATCCCTTCAATTTCAGTTATTATTATTATTATTTTTTTGAAATTATTTGTTCTTTGCGTGCTTCGTAACATGTTCGTGCTGTTCTCAATTCGTTATTTACTTAGATGCATGTGCCACCTGATTAATAGCGCGTGAAAACGTTACAAATTTGTCTTCTAGGGTTTGGGAATACTTTGCGGGGTTTTTGTTTTGTGTGTGTCTAAAATTTTTGCTTATGCTTTCAGCGTGAATTCTGAGGAGGAAGGAACCAATGGAGGATGGAAAGCATAAATCAAGGAGAGAAGATTCTGAAGTGAAGGAAGATGATTCCAAGAGGAGCCACCGTGACAGGGGCGGGGAAAAGGATAAGGATAGAAGCAATGGGAAGCATAGGGATAGGGAGAAGCGGAACCGCGACCGCGACCGTGACAGCAGGAGGCATGATAGAGATCATAGTAGTGATGATTCTGATGACAAGTATGATAGGGAGAAGGAGAAGGAGAAGCGCAGAGATAAAGACAAGGAAGAAAGACGGGCTCGTGAGAAGAAAAGAGAAAGGGAAAAGGAGAAGGAAAGGGAAAGGGAAAGGGAAGATAAGGAGAGGGAAAGGAGAGAAAGGGCCAAGGAGAAAGAAAGAGAGAGGGAAAGAGAAAGAGAAAGAGAAAGGAGGGAGAGGGAACGTGAGCGAGAAAAGGATAAGGATAGGAGGGAGCGTGAGAGAGATAAAGAAATTGAAAGAGAAAGGGGGAGGAGAGTGCGTGACAGGGAGAAGCGCAGGGAAGTGGATAGTGATTATAGTGATGATGATTCCAGGGAGAGGGAGAGAGATAGGAAGCGGCACAAAAAAGAGGATGATGATTACAAGGGGAGAGACAAGGACAGGAGTTCTGGCAAGTCACATAAGCAAACTGAGGATGTTGAAGTTAGCCCGAGAAGAAAGAGCGGTGAAGATGACTCAGATGCCAAGGTGAAGGAGAGAAAACCTACCCATGAAGAGGAGATAGAGGAAGAACATAAGAGGCTGGATGAAGAAATGGAAAAGAGGAGGAGGAGGGTTCAGGAGTGGCAAGAGCTGAGGAGGAAGAAGGAAGAAGCTGAGAGAGAAAAACAGGGTGAAGCAAGTGCTAGTGAACCAAAGTTGGGAAAGGCCTGGACCCTTGAAGGGGAATCTGATGATGAAGAAGCAACTGGTACAGGGAAGCCAGATACTACAATGGATGTAGATGAAGATGAAAAACCTGTTGATAAAGAACCTGGGGATCCAATGGTGGCAGATGGTGATAATGGGACAGTTACATCTGATTTACAAGATGGAACTGCTGGTGCTCCTGAGGACGATGACATTGATCCACTGGATGCCTTCATGAATTCTATGGTTCTACCTGAAGTTGAAAAGCTGAATAACACTGTTTCCTCTTCAATACCTGATAAAACTAATGACAAGAAACTCAAGGATAGAGGGGATGAGCAGGGTCGTAGTGGACAGTCAAGGAAAGTTTCCAATAATAAATCTATTGGAAGAATAATTCCTGGTGAAGACTCTGATTCTGACTATTCAGATCTTCAAGTTGACGATGAAGACATTGAAGAAAATGATGAGGATTTTATGAAAAGAGTGAAGAAGTCGAAAGCCGATAAGTTGTCTATAGTTGACCATTCAAAGATTGATTATCAACCTTTCAAGAAAAATTTCTACATTGAAGTGAAGGATATCTCAAGGCTGACTCCTGAAGAAGTTGCTGCCTACCGGAAAGAGCTGGAGCTGAAGATACATGGAAAGGATGTTCCAAAGCCTGTAAAATCATGGCATCAGACTGGACTTACTAGCAAAATTTTAGAGACAATAAGAAAGCTTAACTACGAAAAGCCGATGCCTATTCAAGCTCAGGCACTGCCTGTAATAATGAGTGGTCGAGACTGCATAGGCATTGCTAAAACTGGATCAGGCAAAACACTTGCTTTTGTTT
>JASCZI010241778.1:41139-51935 GCA_036250425.1 Stylosanthes scabra
CTTCATTCGTGTTCATTATTATTTTCCACATTATACGAATACAACACAAAGACCAAAAGAAAAGAAGCATGTAATGATTCTTCTTTCTCATCCAAACTTTACTTTTTTTTTAGTTGTTCGAGTGTGATTGTAGTAAATATTGACTCTAGAAAGTTATTAGTTAATTTATTTTGCATTTGGAAGAGTATATTGTTAGGATTTATACTAATAGAATTTACAGTGGGACAAAATTAATACAATTTCAAAACGTTAGGGACACAAATAGAACGTTTTAAACGTTAGGAACATCTTTGAGACTTACCCCAAACGTTAGTGACGAAAACATACTTTATCCTTTAATGTTTATAAATTTTAAAATCAAATTTTATAAAAATATAGGTTAATTTAATCAAAATCTAGAGACAAAATTACAGTTGTCCATAATATAATTTTATCGCCTATTTTTTAATTTAGTTAATGTAACTTCTGTTCTTTGTTTGATAAAGTAAGCTGTGACACTAAACCTAATTCAAATGCATTAATAGGAGTAAATCAACCAAAAAAGAAAAAGGTTTAGGGGGAAAGAAGGTAGTTCATACTCCATTGTATGCGATTATTATGGATTATGGATTCACAAATAACTTAGGAACACTATAACATTCACCTTCTATCTTTTATGTCCTAAGTCCTAAAGGCTAACATGTATGAGGTTTCAAGATTCTAATATATTTATTGTAGTTTTTAAATTTGTTTTTACTTTATTGAGTATTTACTATTTATTATGTCAGGGGCCGTTTTCTAAATCTTTGGTGAAATTTTTTAATACCCTTTACACACAGGGTCCAGGGCACAAAATTGGCATTCTCTAACACCAGTGGAATTTGTTTATTAAAAATCAATCAATTATACGGGTAATAATAATAGTAAGAAATTTTTAAAATTTTTGATATATTCTATTTATTGAAAATGTAAAAAAAATTATCTTTTCAATAACTTTTAGTACATTTTTTTTTATGGTATAGTCTTTAAGACACATGTTAGTAAAATCATAATAATAAATGTGATACTAATAATTTTGACTTTTGGATTTAAGTATTAAGAGGAAAAAAATTTAAACACAATAATTATAATTATAATAAATTAAAATAGAAATAGAAATACTTAAATAGATAATAGATATTATTGCGAGTAAATAGTGATTTATTTATTTATTTTTTATTATTAATTAATAATGGTTATTTACCGAGGAATATGAATGAAATGGTAAAGTATCTGATAGTATTAAATTACTTCTATCCATTACTTGGAAAAAACAAATAATGAAATTCACCCTTGTAAATTGTAAATCTCATCATCAATGAATGATAAATTGATAACCAAAAAAGTTTTAACCTTTTAATACAAAAAAAAAGAATTCAAATTTCAAAATGAAGCTCCCAACGGTCACATTCCTTAACGTTTCTCTTCCCAGAACCCGCGACCACACTGTACAAATACCACAAACCCTTTCGTCACTCCGCAGCTGCAACATTATCACCATTTCTCGCGTTTCTCTCTCTCTCTCTCTCTCTCTCTCTCTCTCTCAGAACCCAAAACACCTTGTTTTGTTTTCTCTTTAACTCGATCATGGACTTCCACAGCCTCTCAAGGAAGGAGCTCCAAACCCTCTGCAAGAAGAACAAGATTCCGGCCAACATCACCAATGTCGCCATGGCTGACGCTCTCTCCGCGCTTCCCCATGTAAACGATTCGAATCTTTTTCTTCGTACTTCATTCTTTCATATTTCGTTAAATTCTTCGTCATTGCAAAATTTTATTGCTGGTCTATTCAATTTTGATTGTTTTATGATGCCGATTTACACTTAATAGGGAAAGATAGAACGATCGATTTTTTTTTCTGTTAAATGAATTTATTTTCCCCAAATTGGTTTAGGTTGAAGGATTGGATGAGTTTTTGAATCCAATTGAAGCTGAAGGCGTTGCTGAAACCCCGATTTCTCATCGTGGTGCGGCGTCTAGAACCGCTACCCGAAAGAAGCCGGTGAGAGAAGAACCACCAAGCTCAAAGGTGGTGCCTTCTGCCCAAAGGCCTCAGCGTGGGACTAGAAGAGCAGGAAATGGTGACGGGGTGGTAGCATTTGAGCAAGAAAATATGGATGCCAATGTTTTAGTTACTCCAGCTGCGAGGAAAAGGGCTCCTGCAGTTTCTTTGAGCAGAAAGAAGGAAGTTGAGGTGGTTGAGGATGAGGAAGAGAAGATTAAGGGCAATGAAAAGCCCATTAATTTGGCCAAGACTTCTGCTGCTGTTCCAAGCAGCAGGACAAGGGCCACTGGAGCCCGGAAAACTGAGGGAACTTCGGTTCGGCAAGGATATAATACTCGGAGGTCGGTGAGGTTGCTTGAGAAGAACCTGTCAAAGATGAGCTTGATGGATGCTGAAGACAATGGAACTGAAAAGATTGATGATGTTTCTGAGGAAATCAGTAGTTTCTCTCAGCAAATTGAAGACTCTGCAGATACTGAAGAGGGTAATGCAATGCTGGATTGTTAAATTGTGTAAATTGATTAATTTGATGTTATCTTAACTTTGGTAGCTGGATTCTGATTTTGTGTTTTTTGTACAGTGTCCGATGCAGGGGCTAATCTGAAGGCTGTGACTGATGTGGTTTTGGAGGAAACCAATGAACAAGAGGTCTCCTCTATGGAAATGAAAACTGAATCTGAATGCCAAGTGCATGATTTGGGTTCAGAAGTGCAAGTAGTTTCTGTGGTGAAAGAAACTGATGTTGAGCCTCTGATGGAAGCTGAATCAGAAGAGGAGGACGGGTCATGTTTGAAAGCTGATTTTTTGCCAAATGAAACAAATGTGAAGTTGGAAGGAAGTTCTGAGACACTGGAAGATTCGAATGAAGTGGACAAAGCAATAGGGGAGAGTGCTGCGCATGGAGGTGATGAAGGTTTGTTCTTTTCATCTTTTAACAAGAGTTTCTTATTGTTGTAGATTTATATGATAGCATCTTTCGTTAAGTTGTCTGAGCACGGTGGATTTGCTTTGCAGGATCTGAGTTGCTATCTGAACTAGAGGATGGTGACAAATCTGAAGATGAAAAGGACATAGCAAGTCCTGATGGAGTTATTGAGCAGAATGCATCCAATGTCAGTTCTTCTGATGAGCCCCTTAAAGAAGATTGTGATTGTGAAGTCGAATTGCACTATTCTGAAGTATTATCATCCGAAGTTGATGAGAACATAGAAGAAGATTCTGAAATCAAAATGGAGGACTGCGAAGAGTCCTTGGAAGGAGGATTCAAAATGGACAATGCATCCGACCTCTTTGATCTTCCTTCTGTTCTAGCCTCAGAAAATCTAACTGTGAATGCTAATTCTGAGCTCTTGGAAAAATCCTCCATGGTGGAGGAAGAGAAATTAACAGATGATGCTTCTGATGTTACTGGTGCATCATCTGCTGAAGAATACGAGACAGAGGATGAGGAACTGGATGATAATAATGCTTCAGAAAAGGATAATGCAAATCCAAATTCTGATTACTCTCTTGATGTTACGGAGGAAGGCACCAATGTTGAAGATGTCACTCTTCAATCATCGGTGCTGAATGATGAACTAAAAGAATTAGATGCAAAATCTGAGCCTTTAGAAGAATCCATGGTGGAGGAAGAGAAAGTAGTGGATGGTGCATCATCTGCTGCTATGTCCCTGGAAAAGGATGCAAGTGAAAGTTATGCCAACTTAGCTGCTCAAGTGTGCACTGAAATTTCTGCAGATGTTACTCTTGAATCATCCTTGGTCCATGTAGCCGTACAAGAAGCAGAAGAAGAGGATAATTCTGAGTCTAATGATGATGCAGCTGCAGAAGAAATTGCAAATCATGATGATTCATTGTCTGTGCCGAGTCTCAATCCGGAAATGCTAGTTGAAGTTGATCACTCATCAGAAGTTGTCATTTCAGAAGTTCATGGAGTTGCAGAAGAAGTTGCAACTGATGAAGCTTCATTGTCTGTGCTGAGTTTCAATTGTGACACAGCTGTTAAAGGCGATGTTTCATCAGAAGTTGTCATTGAAGATAAAGAACAAAACGAAGAACCTAATGATTCAGCTGCAAAAGAAACTGCTATGGATGATACTTCAATGCATGTGCTGAGTTTCAATCCCAACATGCTGGTGAAGGCTAGTAATGCTCCAACAAAATCAGTTGTTGCAGATGAGACTCAAACAGTGGAAAGCATTGCTATTATGAAGGAGAACCTCACCACTGATGAATTGCAACAGAAGAGCATAAGAGAACTGAAGAAGATGATGAAGAAGTTAGGGCTGAATAATAATAATACTGCTGGGAAGGTGAGGCTGAATTTCTTATTCTATATGAGTTGTTAGTTGCATTTTCTTGTAATTCTATTTGAGTTCTCAATTTTGCAAATAGTGGCAATCTTAAGTCTTAACTAGTTAACTGTTCTACATTTGCAGGAAGTGGAGAGAAAAAGAACTGCATTGCAGGTGCTGCCAGAGAACCAGAATACTCCAAAGGCTGCTACAAAACAGTGATTGGCTTGAATAAGTTGTTTACTACAAGAGTTTTATATGGATGTTTGGGTAGTCTAGGAAGGTCCAAATAAAAATTGCTTGGGATATTAGGACACTGTTGGGGGGAGGGTCCAAACCCTTGGTTTTGACCTCCATATGCCATATATTTTGCTTTTTCTCATTTAAGTTGCAGATTTTGATTGCAATTTCTACGAGACAATGGTTTATTTTGATTTAATATATTTCTATGACACAAGTTTACCATTCGCTTACTTAGTTTAATCCCCTTTCTTTTCTATCAAGTCCATCTTTCTTTTTTATTTTTTCTCTTAAAAAAAATCATTATTCATGTAAACTCTATATACACAAGCATGATCTCTTATAAAAAGTTAATACAGTCATATAAAAAAGCTAAGACAAAGTTGGAAAAATTAATAATTTGGTAAAGAAGTTTGATAATACACACAATACATCAAATTAATTTTGTGCATGGACTAATATATACCAGAATACAATAACTACAAGCTACAACAAATAAACAAAAAGTTATTGTAAAAATATTTAATTCTGGATTTATTATTATTATTAGAGTTATGTATACTAAATTTCAAATATAAAAATTATATGGTCATCGAAAATATAAATATAGTGTAATGAAAAAAATCAGCTAAAAAGAGAAAATTTATCACAAATACTTGGACTTGTTTTGTTTTTGGTCTGGCTATAGCAATATAACTTGGACTTTATAGAAACAACAAGAAAAGTAATTGGGCTACGAAAACATTGTATTCATTGGGAAAGCCCATATGGGTTGGATTGGCCCAAATTTCAAAGCCCAATCTCTTGGAAGAACTGAACTTGAGCTCACCATTTTCGCAGCTCAATACACTGTCACTTGCTCCCTCCGCAGACGGCGACGGAGCCTCCGCCGTCATTCCACACAGCACAGAACCACCTGCTCCTTTCATACGTATGTACGAATCTTCGTATAGATACGTATCCGCCACCGTATCAACTTTTTTCTTCAATCATTTGCCCTAGTTTCATAGTGCAGCTGGAGGAGACTCCCATGGAGGCTCCATCGAATGAGAATTTAGAGCAAACAGCGGTTTCTTCAGTCGACGCCGTTAATCCGCACAGTGATGATGTTATACCTGATTCTTCCAACCACAGGTACGTCATTGTTATGGGAGACTTCTTGTTTTTGCTTGATTCGTTTCTCTGATTAATTTCCGTTTTGTAGGGATGGTGAGCTAATTATTGAGCAAAGGGATGATGGTGTTTCTGGGGAAGAAGTGAGGAAGGTTCTAGAAGATATTGCATCCACTGGGAAGTTCTGGTGCGGTTCGTTTTTAGTAACTGAATTTTTGTTCCTTTAGGTTATGGCTGGTTGATGTGAAAGATATGATTATTGTTTTGTGTGTATTGACAATGTTTGAAATAGAAAGATGTAAATGATGTAGTGCTATTCTTGAGTGATTATCCATAAAAATCCATGCTTTTTGCATAATGATAGTTCCAAAAAAGTAAATATTAAGATCTGTGATGTACCAAACGCTGAACTGATGATAAGATTCCGGAAAGACTGAGTTCATGTTATTCTGTGTTTGATTATGATAGTTAGCGAGTTAGATGGCTGAGATTAGGTGCTAATGCCGTGACTCTATTGAACCAGAAAAGTTGCTCTTAAGGCACCAAATGTGCTGACTTCTTTTGGCACCTTGCCATCACTCTAGTTATTGCTTCATTGGTTGCTTTAGTCGGCCTAGATTGTAACTAACAAAGTTTATTTTTGGTAGACTTGGAAATGGACCTTTGTTTCGAGTGCTAAATTGATAATGTAGTGCACTTTCTGAATTACAGGCATGACTGGGATAAGCTGAAGACTATGCTTTCTTTTCAGCTGAAGCAGGTATGGGGAGGTATGCTAGCATGCATTCTTGTTTATATTGTATGTATTGGTTCTTAGAGGTATGCTAGCACATAGTTTTTTATATTTTGTCTTGGTTCATAATCTGTTATTAAACTTGTGTTATTCTAGCATCATAGTTCTTACTTTCAACACATAGTACATAGTAGGAAAATGCTTTGTTGTTTTTCTTGGTTACAGCCACCTTACACTTAATTTTTTTATTTTTGTCTTTTTAATCATCCTTTCGCCATATTTGTAATACAGGTATTAGCAGAGTACCCTGAGGCAAAAATGACTAGTGAACAGCAATATGCTTCTTTAGGAGAATCCTACTCGGAGGTGGTCCACAAGTTGGATGATGGTACGATGTTGTTAGCCATGAATCTATAGAGTAGACGTATCTTTGAAATTACTTTTAATAGAAGTTATTGAACTGAAGTATTTGGAACTGTTTAAAATATCAATTTTATAGAGTATTCAACATCAAAATAGAACAACAACATTAACCAGATTTTTTAGACAAAATTACATGTTAATAAATTATGTCATTTCTGCCAATTCTAATATTCGAATCCTTGTAATAGTTTTGAGTATGCCTGCTCTTTTTTCTTGGGTTTAACTCAACCTATAGCACTTGTTTGGAAGAAGATTAGCACCGAGTGAAAAGCTTCCAAGGCTTAGCATGAGTTACATTGATCATTGAGTTGATAACTCATTCATACATGTTTAAACCAAATTTGCTCTATCTTATTTGGTGCCATAATGAAGTAGCCTTCATGTAGCTGCTAGAACAATGTTTCTTATTTTATGGTAAACTCCTATATTCAACCCACACCTCCATTTATGGCATGCAATAAATCTCCTATCTAAAATTCATCTCTTTTCTGAATATGTATACCAATGTTTGTTAAGTATTTAGGTTCTTACTTATCTGAAGTGTTTATTGTGTGCTTGGTCCACTAAACTATTTTGGTTTTTTATCTGGATTGTAGCACTTACTTGTTTCATTGAAGGCCCTCCCTTTACATTGCAAAGGCTTTGTGAGGTATATCTTGTTCTTCTCTATGGTGTCCAAGTTCATCTTTTCAACATGATAATATGGTTATATAAAATAATGTTTGCTGATATTGCATTGAGCAGATCCTATTGGATGCAAAAGGCATTTATCCACATCTTTCAAAGCTTGCTTTGGCACTGGAAAAGGTATCCTTCATAAAAGTGTTTAATGATTCATTTTATGATCAGTAATTAATTCATATGTTGTTTGTTAAAAACAATGTTTCTTGACGGATATGTCTGGTGTTTTCATTTGTAGAACTTGTTAGTTACATCTACATTGACAATGTCTACTGATCCATTTCCACAAGCAACAGTACAAGAGCCGGATGAGCAAGAGAATGCAAATGAAAAACAGAAGCTGCAACTCGATGCCGCAGAAAATGGCACTGAACCTCCGGTAGTTGACAAGGATGAAGTGATGGCTGAGGCAGATACGGGTGAGGATATGACTATTGACACAGTTGCCTCAGAAGACGCTAAATCATCAGAAACAAAGTCTGAGCCAGATGCTAATAATGCATAGCCTTTGTTTTGTGGTCAATGTTGTATGTTAAATTCATTACCTGATATGAGTTCATTGATCCGAATGTTTTCTGCTGTTGAGCTTCAACTGCTATGAGGACACTGGACATGGATAATTTCAGTGTTAAGCCTTACACTTTTTCGAATTTATCAGGAATTTGTATCTCTTAGATGCTATGATTGTATTAGGATCAAGATCTCACTGCATCATGCTTTTTAATCATCTGAAGCTAAATTAACACTTTTATCCTCCTCATTACTCTGAAGCAACATTTTTTATTGGTTGATTTTCCAGCAATGAGTGCCTCCTGAAGATTAAGAAATTGAATTAGGTCTGATGCAATCTGAATCTTTAGAGGTAAGGATTTCTCATGTGAAAATTTTAATAATAAAAATTTTACTAATCTGAATCTTTATCAGGGAGATGAGGACTAGTTTACGAAAACAATACTGTTCGTATACTAAATACTCCTGAAATTTTATTAAAATATAAATGTTACTAATTAATTGTGCTTTTACTATTTAATTTTTTTAATTAAAAAAATGGGAGTTGGTTGTTAAAAAGTTTAGGTGTCAAAATTGAGAAAATAATGTGGCTAAGATGTTAGCTGAATTTTTATTGGTTAGCTAGTGTTTAGCTAGTGTTATTGGTCAAAATAATGCCTATCATAAAGAATGTATGTGTGGCCGAGATTAGATTTAGAGTTAGGATTTACATAACAAGTTAACGATGGGATCAACTATATGTTTCATTAATGAAAATCTAAACATAATTGAGAGTAGTGTAAATATTTTCTCCTACTAATCTAATGCAAATAATTATTCAAATACTAGGTATAAAAGTAATTTTGCTAAAGTTAGTCCAAATTCAACAAATATCACTCACATTAGTTGAAAAAATAAAAGGAAAAATAAGATACATAAGGGGAAAAAAAACTTAATTAAAATTGGTTATAAAATTGACTTTTTACACTTAAAATTCTCCTCCTATTATTGTATTATACTTGTTTGTTGATGCAGTTTTGTTTTTGCTCCTACTCCAAGCCATAATATTGGTCACGTGTTGTTTATGCCAAATTCAAAGACTACTTTTCATACTATTTATTTCCTTCAAAGGATCCATGCACAATTTTCCCTTGTAGAGACACTACTATTAATATTATGAGCCAAGAGAGACATTCGTTCGGAAAAGCTAATGAATCAGAAGAAACATTGATCAAAAAACAAGACAAGACAAGAGAAGATGAATCCCATGATGATGGAGAGAGTTGGATAAAGTGAAAGACACAATGCGTGCATATGAAGAAGGGAGATGCTCGCTTTCTCATGCTTCGGTCGGAATACGAATGAAATGATGTCTACTTCTCACCCTGAGACCTTTTCTCTCCCCTCTCCGATCCCTCAATGGCCGCAAGGTTACATCTTTCTCTTCACATTTTCCTTTATATCCGCCTTTGGTTCAAATTACTTTCCTCTTTTACCCTTCCTTCTCCTTTAACTTGATTTACAAATCAAATTTCGTGCAACATTATGATTTATTCAAATATGATTCACGAGTTTCGTAACTTGCATTACAATGCATTATCAATATCAATGAAATACATATAGTAGTAGTAGGAAGGATTAAGGAACTCTTTATTGAAGGAATATATGGTTACAGGAGGAGGTTTTGCTTCTGGATTCGCAAATCTTGGTGAAATAGAGGCTTTCAAGGTTTCTAGTTTTGAGTTTATTTGGAGCAGCAATGCTATGCAGGACAAGAAAAACCCTGTTGTGTTCTATAAGCCAGACGAAATACCTCGCGGTTTCCACATCCTTGGTCATTATTGTCAACCTAGCAGCAAGCCTTTTAGGGGTTTTGTACTTGTTGCAAGGGATGTTGAAACTGCTGATTGTGATGATCATGATAAGCTACCTCCCCTGAAGAATCCCCTGGATTTCGAGTTAGTTTGGGGTTCGAATTTAGGAAAGAATGAAATTTCGGATGGTTGCGGTTACTTTTGGATACCTGAGCCTCCAGAGGGCTACAAGGCAGTTGGATACTTGGTTACTGACAATCCTGAGAAGCCTCAATTGGATGAAATCTGCTGTGTTCGTTCCGACCTCACTGAGAAATGTGAGCCTTACCGCCTAATACTCGCTGTAAATTCTAAAATTCCTGAGCTTTCATTTCAGCTGTGGAGCTTGAGACCTTGTGATCGAAGCGTGCAAGGGCAAGGAGTTCCTGTTGGGTCCTTTTTCTGCAGTAACGGATGCTGGAACATTGGTGAAGAGCTTCCAATTGCATGCTTGAGGAACCTAAATCATGTTCAACAATCAATGCCAAACCTGCAACAGATACATGCACTTATTGAGCATTATGGCCCTACCATTTTCTTTCATCCGGAAGAACTTTACTTACCATCTTCTGTGGATTGGTTTTTCAACAATGGAGCTCTCTTATACAAAAAGGATGAGACTACAGGCGAGGCAATTGAAGAAACCGGCTCGAATCTACCTCTTGGAGGAACAAATGATAAGGAGTTTTGGATAGACTTGCCAAGTGATGATAGAAGGGATTTGATCAAACGTGGGGACTTGCAAAGTGCAAGGCTTTATGTACATGTGAAGCCGGCGCTCGGTGGAACTTTCACAGATATTGCAATGTGGATTTTCTGTCCATTCAATGGACCAGCCACTGTTAAAATTGGGATCACAAACATGCCTTTAAGCAGGATTGGAGAGCATGTTGGTGATTGGGAGCATTTCACACTTAGAATATGCAATTTCAATGGAGAACTATATA
>JASCZI010241778.1:52054-69165 GCA_036250425.1 Stylosanthes scabra
GAAATGGGCATGCTAGTTACCCTCACCCTGGAACCGTCATCCAAGGTTCTTCAAAACTTGGACTTGGAATCAGGAACGATGCGTGTCAAAGCGACCTTTATGTCAATTCAAGTCTTCACTATGAGATTGTTGCAGCTGAATATCTTGGAGATGTTGTCAAGGAGCCTCCATGGTTGCAGTTTATGAGAGAGTGGGGGCCGAAAGTTGTTTATGACTCAAGAGCTGAGATTGATAGAATAATCAACTCGCTTCCGCGAATGCTTCAGTTTTCGGTGAAGAACTTCTTTAACAAGCTTCCAGTGGAGCTGTATGGTGAGGAAGGTCCTACAGGGCCAAAAGAGAAAAACAATTGGACAGGAGATGAAAGATGGTGATTTTTTTTTTTTTTTTTGTTTTCCCCTATGTTGGTTTTATGTAACATTTGATTGCTCTGTTAACTCTGCAAATTCTAGGCTAGTGAAGTGTAGTTTTATGTATACATTCAAATTATACACACACACACACAGTGAGGGAGGAAGGGAGGCAATGTTATGTTATAGTTTTGGGGTGGTGCTTCTCTTAGTGGGTGATTCGTTCAGACAGTGATTGAAATAAAGAAAAATTTCTCAGGATTCAATCATTGACGATAATATAAGAATTCTTTCTCTTTCTTTCTGGCTTTGAAATTTGTTTCCCTTGTTTCGAGTGGCTGAATGGATATTCTTGCAAGAGAATCACAAAATGAATATATCTCTTGGCAAAAGCTTAAATAAGTTTAAACAATATTATATATACAGTTAGAAGGAGCAATTTGCTGGCTTAGTCGTATGTAATTTGGATTGAAGGGAAGGAAAAAGTGAAAAATATTGAAGTACACATTATACAATTGGTGTGAATAAATTCCTTAATCCAAATTATTTAGAATCCAAAAAGTCTGGGAGCCAATATATTAGGGAGCCAATGTATTTAATAGTGAGTTATGGATGATAACTTATATAATTTTGGATGATAACGTTTTTAATTTTAAATGATAATTTTTTTAATTTTAGATGATAACTTAATTATTTACTCCATAAGAGCTCCCTAATGTTGGTTCCGTAGCATTGTTGGAAAAATATATATAACCAATATTTTTCTAAACAATAAATCAGCCAACAAAAAGTAGAACGAACATCTATAACCATTGTTTATAGAACGTTTACAATAAAAGAAATAGAACATACGAAATCTAAAACAACCAATAATCAACTAACTTTGTATTTTCTATAAATAGAACATTTAAAATCTAGAGAAATAGAATATCCAATTTAAATTGTTGGCTAAATTTTTGTTGGTTACCTAGAATTATTCATTATATAAATCATAATTATCGAATCTCACATCAATAATACGTTGTTTAACATAAGTATTTCTTTTGTATTTATAATTTGAATCAACAGAATACTTTCATTTTAAAAAAAAAAATATTTGGAAAGAAATTATTTAATTACATTTTTAATAATATTATTAAGAAAACATGGTACAAATAATTTATCTGTATATATCACTATAATTCAATAATTAAATTGATAAAAATTGTATTATAAAGAAAATTAAGTATAAGTGGAAGTTACCATTTCTTACACTGTATTAAGTTACACCAACCATTACATAATTATGCATAAACTTTTTAATCAATTGAAAAACTAGTTAACAGAAATGTAACATTAAAATTATGTAACTCAACTTTGGTACAACTACTTGTATTTACTTTGACCAGCTCCTTTGCTTCTTCAACTTTTGTCGATCTTGTATTAAAGGGAAAAGGACGAAACTCAGTTGTGTATATTGATATGACTTTTGTACATGTTAAATAAACACTTTTCTTGTATTTTCCAACCATCGATTATATGTTACAATAGATCTTCACGTCAAATTAAAAAATAAATAAATAAGCTCTTTGAAGTTACTCACGTTATTCTATCACCATTTTTCTAAATTCTTGTATATTTGTATGAGAAATATTGTTTCTCCTTTTTAATACTCTTATATATATTCTAGACTAGATTCTAACAATCAAATTATTTAATGTTTGTTCCTTTAAATATTACTAAGTATTCTGTATTCAGATAATAGAGGCTGGTATACCATGCTAATTAAAACATGAAAAATTATTAACGAAACGTTGCCGACAAAGAGATCATGGCTAGCTCCCAATGTCGTGTCAGAAACTCAGTAATATTTATAGAATAGGGTAACGATAATTGAGGAACGCAGGCACAGCCACACAGAAACAGGGCAAGGAGGAAATCAAGGGAGAATGAACAAATGATCATCCACTCAGCATCCATGATCATGATGATGAGTGAGGATGACAATTGTATCTGGTGATCATGAACTTAAATGAGAGGTTTCAAATACGGCAACCGAATGTAGTTAATTCACAAACTTACTATATAATTTGAGTAAGTCAAGCAACTATATATACCTCACGAGCTCCACAATTGAGCCAAAAAAAATATATTTGATTAACATTCACAACATTTTAGAATCAACTGGCCAAACCCTACACCATGCATCATGGCATGAATCGCCAAAGCCTAAGGCCAAAATACCTGCATTAGAGAATACACATTTATTTTCAGTTAATGACGAATATATGGGAAGGCAAATCATGAACAAAGATGGTAGTTCATCAAAGTTCAAACCTGGAAAATTAGAAGGATGAGGTTCCTAGTGCTATTGAAGAGTATCCAGCAGCCTGTCTCTCTTTCAATGTTGAGGACAACCAGTCCAAGCCCTCATAGAGGCCGTCTCCCCTAAGCGCGCAAGTGCCTTGTATGTGCCATTTTCTATTCCTGAGGTCAAAAAGGCCTAATCCTTCACATACCTCCCTTGGCGTCATTGCTCCTCTCTGAACAATAAGATATTCCCAATTATAAACTCACTTGAGAAAAAAGGAAAAACACCATAAATTGTATGCTAGGATTATACGAAACTGATAATAGTATAGATGTGCAGGTCCAATTTCAATGACAGTGAAGAAATTGACGAGACTGAGATAAGACAAGGAAGAAGGGTTTGATGGCAAATCATATACATTATCAATGATGCAAACAGTCTTTAAGTAAGAAAACCTATAAAAGGGTAATCCACCGTGCCAAATACGTTAGAGATTAGTTTGGGCCTCACATTGAAATCATATTTTTTGGAACTGGTTTTAGAGCCAAACCCCTCTCAGAGAGACTAATTTTAACTTTTACTTTCAGAAATACCAGTAGTGAAGAAGCCTACTGTACTTGCAACAATGATATATGAATTAATTATACTATACACATGCCAAAATAGCACAATCTGCAACGAGTTTAGCATAATTATTATTATTGACTATAAAAAAGTCAGCCAATTTAAATGCTTTGGTTTTAACTTATCTTTACTTCTTTTACTATTAAATGCCGGGCCATTCAGCCTAAAGGTCATAGCTTAAGAAGTAACAAAGACATACCAGATCCTGTTTGTTGGCAAACACCAAGATGACACTGTTGAGCATAAATGGGTCATTTATAATTGTCTGCAAGTAATCCATGGATCAATTCAAATTCTATTTGGAATAAGATTGTGTGTATGGTATTGGATTTTATTTTTATCACCTGAAGTTCCTGCTTTGCTTTCCCAAGTCTCTCACGGTCAAGACTGTCGACAACATATATCTGCACAAACATGCACAAATCAGTTTCGGGCTTTGAACCCTACCTTGTCCGTGCAGTCCTCTTCCATAAATGTAACAAAATGTAACATTTCACAAGAGAAACCAAATGAAACTGTTTCCAACAAGATAAAACCAATGGAAACTAATCCTTACCAGACCATCTGTATTGTTAAAATAGTGCCTCCAAAGTGCCCTTAATTTCTCTTGACCTCCAACATCCCAAACTGTGAATACAACATTTTTATACTGAACCTTCTCCACATTGAAACCTGCAAAGCCATGCAAAATTATAAGCCCAAAACAATGTAATAGATTACTTTTAGACTGAAATCTTCAAACATGCTTTGCTTGCATTCATTCAATCCACATATACATACTACTAATAGTTATCATCTAGTTATCATCCCTACCATTAGCGATTCCACCGGAATCTAGTTCACACTGAAACCAGCCAGCTCTATCAACCCAAAAGAAAAGCTTCACATAGACACTGAAGCAGACAAAACAATTTAAAAATAAAAAATAAAAAGTATATGAAACACAAACAATTTTTAACCTTTAGCAACTAGCAAGTAGATGCATGAGGACCAAACCACAAATTCAAATTACATTCAACAAAAACAAATAATAATAAGGATGCAATTAATACAGGAAAACGCACCAATTGTAGGAACAGTTGACAGAACTTCTCCAATGTGCAGCTTGTAGAGTATAGTTGTTTTGCCAGCAGCATCAAGACCAAGCATCACAACCTGAATCAGATCAATGCAATTAGGGTGGGAAAAGGAGGGAAAAAAAATTACGAGCATCAAATAATAATTAATCAAACATGATGAAGATTCCTATTGTCTAATGTAAATGATCGAAAAATGAAAATGATGATGATGACCGCAAACAAAAACATATATGTTAACAATCTGAAAGGCAAGCTACATTAATTAAATGAAATTAATGAGAAGGTAATCATAATAAATAGAGAATGAGGAGAATTAGGGTACCCGCATCTCAGTGTTGCCAAAGAAGGAATCAAACAGTTTACGAAACGTTTGACCCATGCCGGCGGCAAGATCAAATCGTAACTACGGAAGAAGCGAATCGAATCGAATCGAATCGAATTGAAAGAGGGATTAGCGATGTGAGAAGAAGAAGAAGAAGAAGAAGAAAGAGCGTGGGTTTGGGTTTGGTTAATAGCTTTGTTTCTAAGCAGTTTCCTTATTCGTTTTATGACGTCTTCATCCCTTCTTTCCTTTCATTCATTCCATTCCCCATTTCTGTCTTTGACTTTGACACAATTCCAACATTAAACAAATTCCACCAAAATACACTAATCAAATAATAATTCGAATATTCTCCTTTTCACTTTTTAGTTTAAATAACACATAAATATTCTAATTCTCCCCGCAAATGATTGCATCACCATGAAAAAACATTCTACTCTTATTACTGTTCCATGCCTCATTAAACTTCATCAATGGTAAAATTCTTTATTTTGGCTACAGAGAGAATATATATATAATTAAACCAAATAATTAAGCTAGTAATTAAATGTATAACTTTATAATTTATTCGATTATCTGACTTGTAATTAACATGCACGGAAAAACTACAATGATATATTTCACTTGGAGGAAATTTTATGCTAATAAAACACTAATTTTATCAAGTCAATATCAATGAGAGAAATACAAATGCAAATATTCCAACTTGTCTGCCGGTATTAGGTCATGGGATTTGTATTTTCACATACAGGATTTTCCCAATTGTAAAGACAACAATGACAGATTTTGAAGAAATAGTAAAAATAGGAGTATAGAACAATATGGTTTTTCTCTCTATTGTGAGAGAGAAAAGGAACAAAACTTATAACACACTAGTATCATGAAACCATATATTAAGAGCAGAGCACTCATGGTCATGGTCCATCCATATCAATATCCCTAAGAATTAATTGGTGAAAAAATACAAAATATCAAACCACAAGGGGTTTCTGCACAAACCGCCACAGGTTAGCACGTCACACCTAACGAGTCATAGTCTTCTTTCTTTCCATCCTGAGATTCTATATATATAATAAATCATCAATTTTTCACTGAATCCCTTAAAGCATCCTCAATTAGCAACTAAATACTCTACACTCACCCAAATCACATTGACATTGACATTGACATGGCACTAGTATCCCCACCCAGCCAGCTAGCCAAAACTCTGAGAAACAGAGAAACCTTTGCCAAACCAGCCCCATACATTAAGCCTTGGGACGTGGGGAAAAAACAACTAAAATTGGAAGGAAAAAAGCTTGCATCATTTCTCAGTATCTTGTATTCTGCTAAAACCAATGCATCAGTTAAGGTGACCACGGAGTTGACTCCCCTCTCTGTTTAGCCTATCTACGAATCCACCATTTCATCTTGCAATTCACTCGGGGCGATAAGCCCCGGAATAGAAAGCATTCTTTGTCGTTCTCTCTCTCTCTGAGCTGCAGCCTCTTCAGCATACAGATCCTTGTTATCCTGAAGTTACATAACAAGCACAGTCAAGCAACAATATCCACGCAAGTTAGCACACAAGATGCTACATTGTATAACAGGAGAATAGAAGCAAGTGATTTAGAAATCGAATAAGATAAAATAAATAAAACCTTCGATAAACAACAAGCAAAATGCTAATGATTGATTTACAAACCAACCATGGGGGGGCGAGATGTACAGGTCAAGGAAGCCATGGAAGCAACTTGCTAGAATACAAGTAAATGGCAATAACAAAATAAAATAATTACCTGAGCTGAAAATTCCTTTGACTGTACAAGAAAATCTCGTATGTGAGTCTTAAATGTTGAAAGATCCTTTGTAGACTCAAAGAGTCCAGTTACGAATTGTGTAACCTACAGATCGCTTGTAATTAGTAATCTGATCTGAAAAAGGAGGGGCAATCAACTGGCAACAAATATTATTTCACTCAAATTACCTCTGCTGATGTCATGTTGGGAAATGAAGTGCTTAGAAGTTTTATAGTAAACTCACGTACAAACGCTGCATTACTCGAGTATGGCAAGGGATTTGTTGCAGCATCCCAAAGAGGCTCGGTAATAACACCAGCTTCTAGCTGAAAAGTGTCAAACTTTGTTATTCCAGCCACTTTTCTCCTTTTACCAGTTTTTGTGGTAAAGCAAAAATGAACAAGGATGATATACTCACCAGACAGAATAAATGTTGAAGCACCAACACATGTAATTTGAAACCTGGCTTATGGAAGGTGTCTGTCAAGACAGCAAATATCTCTTGCTCAATTGTCAAAAAGTAGGTCCTATAAAACTGATTACAGAACTCTGATGCCTGTTTAATATACGCATACGGATAATCAGCAAAGAATAATTATAGAGATAAAAGAGAAGCCTGCGTTACTCTCCAAAACAGGAATAAATCAAACAAAGAGAAATAAGAATGCAGAAAAAGCCCTTGAGGTAAGTATGTGTTAGGACAAGACAAAAAACAAAATCATATATGAAGACCACACCTGAAACTTCTTCAACATCTCCAATAACAGGTTCAACCCAGTTTCAGCAATATTCCTTTCGGTATGCCGGAAAGCCCATATAATTGAATCCATGACAAGCTTCAGTTGCTGAAAGACAACAAACAACATCAGGCGCATGCTACACATATCCCAATTTTTAACAATTCAGTTGAACAAGAGAAGCCAAATAAACAGTTCGGCTTTAGATTCTGCATGTAGAGAGGGAGGGACAACCTGACTTGATAGGTGGATTAATGCAGGAAAACAATGAGTAGCTATGGCTCGAAGCAATGAGAAGAACTTGAGCCGATGCTCTGGGTAATCTTCAAAGTTTTTAGTAATCATCTGCAGAAACAAAATTTAGTTGATATTTCTTTCCAGAAACACAATAATTTTATAACATACCATGAAAAAACTTCTAAATTAACCATAATAAAATTAAGATATCAAGTAACAACAAACAATAACATGAAAAAACTTCTAAATTAACCATAATAAAATTAAGATATCAAGTAACAACAAACAATAATATAGTACTTATATAAAAAAGTAGAGTAGCAAACTATACTATTTGTACAATAACAAAATAATCTACACAGTTACCTCAAGTGTGCACTGGAAAACAGCTTCGAATATGCGAGGTACGTCTTCAATCATTGCAGCTTTATACCTGGCAAGCGCACACATACACATAGAAAGAGAAAAGAGGAAGTGGGTCAGTGTGAGCAATCACAACAAAACTATCAACCTAAATTTCTCATGGTTTCATGGGGTTGGCATTTTGGAAAACTAAAATGGGAAGAAATGCATACTTGTTTACAATTGTGGCAAAAAGTGACAAAACCTCTGATTCTCTTGCATCAGGAACATTCCTTGCATAATCTCCAAGAACAGGATCCATCATTGGTGGCACAAATTGTTTTCCTATTTGTGGTTGATCTTCAGCCTTATCCAAGAATGTCTCAATAAGCTTAAGTGTCTCCCTCTTAACCGAACTGCATCATGGAGCACATGTATATACATAAGGAACTAAGGAGTAACCCGGTTGGCCAAATAAATAATAATAATAAAATAAAAAATATGAATGATGATCATACCGTAGTAGTTTCACATAAGATGTTCTTGATGCAAATGGTCCTCCTTCGGAAATACTTTTAGAAATAAGCTCACTGTACATCCTGTTGGAGGGTAGAAATGGTTGAGCATTCATCAGATATAAATAATAAAATGACAATACGTTCCCACAGTACACACATCAATCGAAAGAACAAACCTGTATACATTAAGCATGTCCAAAAATATCAATGTGATTTGGGGGAGAAAATATGTTCCCAATGAAGATGCAACACTTGTATTCGTCTGTAATTTCCAAAAGACAAAAATTAAACCACAACATGATAGAAGAAAATAACCATGAAAAAAGAGAGGCTTGGAATTGACAATATATCATATCAATTATTCAATTACACATTATAACCTAGCAGAAACCTGAACCATAGCTAAACAGTCAAATAACTGGCAGCAGCAACTTTCTACTATGTTATCATTAAGTTGGGTACAAGGATGAAATGGTAATTGTTAAAGAAAGTCATCTCAAAACTAAAGGAGTAGGAGAAAAAATGGTCTTCGGCTGAGTCAACAAAAGTAACAAATTATTTAGTGTTTTCCACCAGTGAAGACCTTATATTGTGCAATAGACTGCCAAAGGTAAAATACTAAGGAATTTACAGCCGAATGATGATGATTTACGAGGATATTACCTGCATTATATTAAGCACGGTACGGATTACATCTTGATCCTTCAAGAAGTCCACATTTTGATGTGCCTGACCTATAATTTCCATCCATTTCTGCAGAAAAAAAGAGGATATTACAAACTCCAACAATAAGCTTCTAGAGAAACCCCGGAAAAAAAAATGCACAAGAATTCATGTGCATAGCGAGACATCTTTAAACAATTAAAATGGCTTATCATGAAAGTAAAATACATTATTTGGGAGTTCCATCAATCGTTGAAGATACTCATCTCTCTTATGTGTGTCAGACTCAGCTTGAATCATGTGACCGACCTACAATACAAGAATAATTAAATATCAACAAATACAACTAATGAGTAAATAGAGAACTCAATAAAAACAAACTAAAGATCAAAGACATACAGATTCATAGAATGAGTGTATCTGATGGGGTTCAAGATCTGCAATTGTGGTTGCAAGGCCTGATAACAGTTCAGATACAAATGGCTCATTTTCCCCAACCTGAAATAGAAATTATGGATTGGCACATTGGTATTGGATTTTTTTTTAAAAAAAAAAAAAGAAGAAAGAAAGATAAGTTCTATGTTATCACTACTTTTGCAAGCTCTTTTCAAAAACTACATTTTCTGTGTTACGAAACATTTACTATAGAACAGAGATGAAAAACGGAGCAATTGGAAGCCCGGTTACCTGGGTGATCACAAATTTGCGCTTGCACTTCTGGACAATTTTCAGGAATGTGTCACAGGCCATATCCTGAATAAAAAAATCAAAAGAGAAAATGATTAAATGAAGATGATTGCCTAAGGAAAATATATTCAACTTCAAACAATATTCCCTTAGAGTTACGAAAGAGAATTCCAGCAGTGCTGGCCAAAGCAAATGCAGGGTAGACATAGAAACACTACAACCGTAAGGTGTGTGGGTTGCATCTACGTACCCTGAAATATATTATCATAGTGATGGGTGGAGAGAGAGAGAGAGAGAGAGATATTTATAAATACAACAGAAATACTTAAAAAAATAACTGGAGATGCATTGCTAAGTAGTTTTGTAATCTCGTAACTAATGTTTCAACATCTCATAGTAAGATTGAAAATAATGGACCGGCAGTGAACTTTGAAAGCAGGAAAAATAACCTGAACTCCTGGATGAGTCTCATGCATAAACTCAAACAATTTATTAACAACAGTTTTAAGGAACTTCCAGTGAGCTCTTAGAAATCGTGGATATTGCCCAACAACATACCTGTCAATAAAAGATATATATTAATATATCATCATGCAGCAAAACATTGCAATATGACAGTCAAAACAAAAGCAACAAGGCATGCAAAAACAATTCTTACATGATATTACTAGCAATAACAGCTTTGTTATCTTTCCCCTTTGTGATTTCACATAGATTCAATAAATCACGAATGACCATAACCAAAAATCTGTTTTCCTGCCAGGAATCCAAAATTTTAGTTATAACGTCAGAGAAAACAAAATGAAAAGTAAGAAATAGCAATGCACTCAATATGGCTAAACGTAACCAGCTTAAAAAATGAATATTATACATGCATCATACCTATAACCTATATAAGTCAAAATAAACCAACATGAGAGAGATAGATTCGGTAGAGATTATAAAGCAATATAACCTTGTTAGTCAACATGGTAGTCCTCGGTACTACAACATGGTAAAAGTCTTTCAAGTTAAAAGTATGAACACTACCCAGAATAAAAGAAATGCCTCAACAGTGATATTATCAATATTCAAACAACTAATGTCCAAAAAAATGTAGCAATGAAAAGGGAAAATCTATGATAACTTCTCTTATGTTTAATAATAAAATGGGATATAATGTTAATTAAGGTAGGCATTAAGCTAGAAGTACCTGTTCCTCCATCATGGAACCGGATATAGATCCTATTGCCCAACATAGTGTGTTCAAATTGTTCCACGACCAATCCTCACCACTCAGTTGTTTACTTAATTTCCTCAACATCTGCATATTACACAATAATAGGTTAAGAAAACAAGCCATATATAGGGCAATCATCACAACATTAGATGATTTCATAATATCTCTTTTCAATGCATCACTTTAAACCAAAACATGCTGATACCATTATAGTACTATATTCTTTCAGAGCTTAGATAATTAATCTTATAATTCAAGGAACATTTAACATAAAATTGGAAATCATGGTCCCCTGAATAAAAGAAAGTCAGCTTATTTTGAAACATAAATGTGCAACAATAACTGTTGAATGGAGAAGAAACCAAAGAATAATATGATTGTCTTTCCAGCAAAATGAAAAAGGTGCTTTCCAATTCACATACCTGTTTCTCAGTATCGTCATGGTCAAGATGTGACAAGTAAATAAGAGTCTCCCTCATAATCTGTAAAAGTAAAAATTGATGAGTAGAAGTCTGAGATTTAACAATATATGCTGAAAATGCCATCAATGAAAAGAGAGCATTCAGAGTAAACTAGCTTCAGAGAATTTTTCTTCTTTGATATTAGTAGTCTGCATATAAATACACCAAACTCTAGCAGAACTCAGAAGTCAGCTTATCACCTTATATTGAACAAGAACATCATTGTCCTTCAACGTTTCACGAACTATATTCCCATTTTCATCTTCAACTATGAGAACTTCTTCAGGCTTTGCCATACGACATATCATAAGCAATCTCAACTTTGACATGGGACCAGCATAAAGCTGACGGCGCTGAAGAAGCTGTGAACCATGTCCATCAACCATACCAGTTAGCATTGATGGAACCTGATTATTCCATCACAAATCATCATCAGCAAACAATACATTAAGAACCTTTGATAAAAAATAAAATAAAATACATTAAGAGCACACAAGTAAAAGCAAACAAAAAAAGTTGACACGTTAAGTAGGATGGTAGAGATTGAAATCAATTATATTCCTTGACTTTTGCCTTCTGTTTTCTAGATAAGATATCTAATTTTCCCCATTTAATAACAATTACAAACGTTTAGGGATCATCAACCAAATAACAAATATGCCAATAAATGATATCTTGTGAACACTACCTCATAAGAAAATCAGATATTCTATAATTTCAACAATCAAAGAGTCCCAACAATAAGGAGATAGTACCTGAAGTCCCATCAGATTTGCAGAAGCAGCAGGATTATCCAAACTACGGTGAGGCTCAAACAGCTCCGACACCAAGCAATTCCAGTAGTCCAGACAGACCTGTTGCATCAACAAACCAGGAATAATCTGAATTTCAGTAATCAGGAAAGAAGACAGTAACAAAAACTTTTGTAGTATGCACATGCAGGCTAACAGACACACCGTTGGTTGTGGTTGAAGAGCATGACTATCAGCAATATCAAGATTATACATACAACGTTGGCTATATGTAGATAGGGAAAAGAAAACATTTCCAAGTCAACAGACCTTAAAGACCTCGGTATCGTCCACATATGAAATGTTGATAAGATACTCTAGGCCCAGCAGTAAAGCAGATATGTTCTCTTGGGTGGTTTCAAGGATGCGAATGTGGACCTACATAAATACATGAAAGAAGAAGACAGTTAATAGAAAGCAACACCTCAAAAGCAACTGAAAAACTCAGCAAACAGAAAGAATCGTGTAAGAAAATGAGAACTACAATTAAAAATGAAATTTTTTCAACTCCAAAATCCATAACCATTAATCTATAGGTAGCCTGTAAAAATTAGACTTGCCTTGAAGAATGATGTGAAGAACAATGCCAGATTTTGTATAAATGCCTAAGCAAATGGAGGGATAAATGGTCAGGAAAACAATTCACAGTTAATTCTTTAGATAAGTAAATTAGGACGTTTGTTCAGAAAATTACAAAAGACCCACTTGTTCCTCACTTGAGCCATGCGCATATGCCTCCGGTATATTTGTAGTAAGTGGAAGTATGCCCTACATTGAACAAAAATTATCCCATAAAGAATGAAAACTAAAACATATTAAGCTCAAGAGAATCAACTGAATAATTTAACACTATATAACTATAAGCCACAACAAGTAAACAACCCAAACACACCTGCAATTGGACCACAAATATACTATACATCTTGACATACTGCACATCATAGTAATTCCCAAATTGAAGGGATGCCACCTATAAACATAAAAAGTAAATTTAAAAAGATGTTATCCCAAAAAATTTCAGGTAAAAATATAAGCATTCACATTATGAAACATACCTCTGTTAAACATTGCAACGTCAAATTCCTATATGCAGTAATTGGGAAAAACTTAAGAAGTGTCTCAAGCTGTGATGTAAACAAATATAATAATCAGTTTGTGAATTTTCCCTTTCCCATAGAATTTAGAATATCATCAAAGCAGAAAAAGGAGCCTACCAATGGTGATTCAAATATATAACCCAGGGGAATCCAGGATAAGAAGGCATGCAAAGTAGAGAGAGTGGCACGAATGAGCTCAGTCCTTTGGGATGCTGATAACACATATAAGCATAACTCATGTATGAGTTGAAATTCACTGCAAAGAAGAAAGAGAATACTTAGCAATACATATAGACCTAACAGGAAAAAAAGTTGTAGAACATATTCAAATAACTGAGCACAAAACAACCAAAATCATGTATGATGAATGCCTGGAAGTAAAGGAACCCAGTGATGCTAAAAATTTAAATTGTTATTTATTACAAGATAAAGAATCTTCCTAAAATCCCATTGTGTAATTTTTCAAAGATGATTCTTGTTGTAAAATACTTCCAGTAGATGCATTTTTCAACAAATATATAATTTTGTTTCAGTCAACCCAATGCAACCTGTCAGGCCTCAGCCAGTCGATGCATTTAGCAATTAACAAATACTACAATACCAACCATAGTATTTTCTCCCAACTACTAATTATCAATAATTGGTTGACCTAGACATTCATATAAGTAGCTATAATCGCTCACTAGTCATTCAATCAATTCAGCACTTGCAAAAGTGAACAAAATATTTTTCAGTTAAAGAAGTTTATCAAAGCAAGAGAAATACAATAAGGGAGCATAAGATGTCCTCCAACAGAACAAAAATACCTAAAACAATACAGAGAAACTCTCATAAATAACCTCAAAATGGAAGTGTCCATCAAAAGCCCATTTCCAATGGGAATCAGTAAACAAAACACGCATTGGCTTAGGAGCCAAGAGAAACCATGAACCTTTGATCCTACAACCAATTAACACATCAACAGAATTCGACTGAAACACTTCACAAAATCAAAGCACTTCTCCCTATCAAACAAACTGCAGAATACCAAACATTGCACATTTCTACATGATCCTAATTCCAAAAAATATTTACTTCCTGCCAAAATTTAAACTTTATTGACTTTAAAGAAAAATTATGAAATCCCATGAAGGCATCCTATAAATTTATGGCAGTAAAACCAATAACTAAATCTACAGAACTCCAGCTTAATAGAAAGAGAAATGGAAAAGCAGCCATCAAAGAAAATTTTCAAGTCACATGAAATTTCTGTATAAAACCTATAAAGAGCTACCTGTTCAATGACTGCTTAAGCTCCTTTATCTTCTGCTGAGTCATCTCTCCTCTTGAAAAATCAAAAACCTCTTCACTCAAAAGCTGAAAAGAAATTTGAATTTAGCACTTGCTATTAGGACAAAAATACAAGTTACAAAAACAAGATGAGCTTACTCTCAACAAATGATAAACTTACTTTCAATATAGCCATACAATTCTCACAAATTGTTTCACTCGTTTTTGCCGCTGAGACAAGGTCAGGAATAAAGCTCCGCCATCTTGTTGGCCACTCATGCTTCAAAATCTGCATGACATGAACAGAACATTGTATGGGTGTTTTAGATGTGCACAAATTCATGATTAGATATTAAAGGCCAGAAGAATGAAAATAAGAACTCGGTGCAAGGAAAGTTCCTGAATCAATATTTTGGATGAATTGCAAAAAGAACTGGCATCCTTGAACTCAACAAGAACTGCTAAAAATCTATCTTTCATGCAGAATATTATAAATAATTTTGTAATTTTGACGAAACCAATGAAAACTAGGGCCAAAAAATCTAAGCACATTAGATTTCTATAAAATAATTAAGGCTTAAGTCACATGCACTAAATAATTGATTTCAATAATAAAAAATAAAATAAACTTTCACATTTCAACTACTAGGTAGCAAGAGAAAAATAATTTGCTAGATGAAAGAAAAGAGAAGTGCAACATTAAGAACCTTGAACTCATAAAACATGCACAGCATAATGGGTAACAAAGCTAACAGAAAAACTACTCAATGCAACATTGGGGCATTTGTTACCTGGACTAATATGATATTGAGTTTGTTGACATACAACCTTTCAGTCCGAAATGAGGCATCATTGCTAGAAAGCTGGGCAAGAAAAGTGCAACAACAATATAAATGATGCAGAAAAACTAGGTATAGGGGGGAAAAAGGATTATGAAGACCAAGGTAAGTCTAATTAATTAGCTAATAGTTTCTTCTTTCTCCAAATGCAGCTGATACCTGTACAATAACATCAGAGATGAAATTTTTCATTCCATCTCGCTGCTCAACAGGTAGTGCATTCCATCTATATTTAATTACACCTTCTAGAACCTGTATGTACAAGCAAAGAAAAACATGTACTAAGAAGTAAGAAGGCAGGTAAATTGACATTCTAATAACAAGTGGAAAGCTAGTTTGAGACCTAACAAATGCAATATCAGTAAACAGAACTATCAGCCACTTGAATGCAGACGTCAGAACTAAATACTAATATAACAGATAAGAACATAACACAAGATGCAAATGAATCAATCTATAAAGTTATCTAGACAACAGTGACCCTTGTCATAGCATTATGGACTTACGGTCTAACAATTACATTTTGCAGGAATGATTTAAGTCCCTAATAATCCATATCTTGAATGATTGACTGAATATATAAATAAGGAGTTATTTGGACAACAGTACCCCTTGTTATTTGCATCGCCTTTATACATATAATGGACGCTTGTCCAGCACTATTAATAGCATTATGACATAAACCAACACATTTTGCAGTAATGAATTAAGTCCCTAAATTTCCATAAACCCTAAATGCAATGGCACGGATCATTAACAAAACCAACCTGCAAGGCGAAGAACTTGGTGTTGAGATTTTGAGTGTTCTGCAAAATATGCATGACTTGAAGCCACATATCAGGATTGTTTTGCAAGTCGCGCAAAATCTGATCAGCAGCACTTCTCTGCAAGATTAAAATCCGCATGAAAGAAGAACTGTTAGTCTTCACAATACAAAAGGGGCAAAATTTACACACAAAATGCCACGTCCTCTTTGACTGAAACAAGCCCAACGACTAATGCACCAGCAGCATATTCATCAAAACAACACCCCCAACACAACCAACCAATACACATTGGTAATGGTCCCAATTTTCAATCCCATATAAGTTCAATTAAGCATTAGTTAGTTCAAAAACAAAAAGAACACACACCCCAGATTAATCATACTCAATTTGAGTTCTGAAAATATGATTTTTACAGTCAAAAATATTATCACACTGTTAAACAGCTTCAGTAAAGCCCTCTTCTAATGAAAGACCCAATAAAGAAAAGTGGCAACTTCAAAATATTTTAAACCCTAAAATATGCAGGGTACATTGCGGCATGGCAAAGAGAGACGAAGAAGGAGGAGAAGTGTGGAAGTTGACCTCTTCTTTAGATCCGGTTCCATAGAAGGCGGCGACGGTGGCATCAAGCAAGGGCACGTCAATCGGCTGGCTCAAATCTCTGAGCTTCTCGGCGGCCATGGCTGAGAGCTTAGAGAGTGATAAACCCTAGAGTGAGAGAGAGACACACACAGAGAGAGAGACAAAGAGAGAGTGTAGAATGTGCAAGAGAGAGAGAGAGAGAGAGAGAGAGAGAAGCAAAACCCTAGAAAGAGAAAGAGAGGGAGATTCGAGAGAAAGATTTTAGGGGAGAAAGGGAGGGAGAGACAGAAACACGCAGACACACACACACAACCCCTTTTTCCCACTTTTTATTTTAATTTTTATTCGTTTCGAAAATTATGTATTTATAGAGAGAGAAGGTGAAGACAGCTTGAATTTGAAGCAGAGTAAGAGAGAGAAAGAAGAAGTGTGTGTGTTTAGGTTGAATAGTAGGGGGGG
>JASCZI010241778.1:77619-93591 GCA_036250425.1 Stylosanthes scabra
GATCTCCTTATGAATTGCATGGTACCTACAAACCCACAAATACCATAGATTATTATCAAAACATGGCTCTAGAATTGACCAAACTCGAAACAACAGCATCATCCTATGGTTATTCATTCTCATAACACATAATAAGAGCAAAAACAACCTACTGAAAACAAGACTGACAATCCAATTTTCATACCATGACTAAGCTAAGTAGCTAACATACTATTAAATCACAAAAAGAAGTAAGAAGAAACAAGTACTTGTCACAAATCTCCTTGGGAGAGCAATTCTCCTCCATAGCTTTAGTCTCTGTTGCAGTGCCATACTCATCGGTGCCGCAAATGTAAATAGCATTGTAACCGCGGAGGCGACAGTACCGAGCATACACGTCAGCACTCAACACACCTGAAAAATAAAACACAATACATGCATTCTCATTCAGCTAACAATAATCAATCAGATTCGTTTCAATTTCATTTCCGGAAATCACAAATTTCAAATCAGAATGATTTCAATTTCAAGAACGAACATCCGATTATGTTGCCAAGGTGAGGGACGTTGTTGACGTAAGGCAAGGCGCTTGTGATGAGGATGTTGCGTTTGCCTTTAACGGGAAGCTTCGGTGTTTTCCGATCGTCCGCCGCCATTTCAGGTAAGTGGAATCGGGAATGTGTTGTGGGCGCCGCCGGAGGGATTGAGCAGCTACGGCGCAAGAAGAAGCGCGAGAGAGAGGGAGAGGGAGAGAGAGTGAGAGATGAGAGAGAAAGTGAGTGAAGAGTAGCAGCTAGGGTGTGTGGCGTTATAGTAAGCTTGCACGCTGAAAATCCCAGTAACATTCTTTGCTTTCTTCTGATTTAGGGCTCAATATTTATATCCCTCTCATTTTGCCCTTCCATATCTACTTTATTTACTTTGTTATCCGATTCATACACTATAGAGTCACTCTTTGGGAACTAAGTTTAATCAAATTATTTCTGATCAAACAAAAATTATTCACTTAATTGGAAGATGTAAGAAGAGGAAACACTTACGAAAGAGAACGTCTTAGTAAAATTTAGTTACTAAAAATATTAAAAAAGTATTAGTAATCAATAATATTCACATGATTTTTATATGTTGTGTTCTTTTTATTAGCTAATTAGCTGATATTCTATTAATTACATGTGCTTACTCAATAATATTTATACATCTAATATTCTCTTGTTATATTTGTTTACATTATTATTTAATTTAATAAAATTAGTATTATTATGTAATAGGACATATAAATGTCTTGTTGGTATTTTGAAAATGAATAAAAAAAAACTTGTTTTAATTTTGTAAAACTAGCTCTTACTGATATTTTTTGAATAAGGCTACACGGAATCAATGTTATAGGATTAATAGAGAGCTAATGAGTGTAATTAGAAAAATAATGGGTTGTAAAAAAGAAAAGAAAAAAAAAGAAAAATAATATTAATTTTCTATTATTTCTCTAATATTACCTATCAAAACTTTCTATATTTTTTTAATCAACTCGAAAACTTTTAGAGGAAAAACCATATCAATTTTCATCTAAAACACAAAAAACATGTGTAAATAACAGAACATGAATAACTGAAGGAAAAATAAATAAACATATCGATGACAAAGTCTAGTGTGCAATTATTTTAAAATTTATTTGCATTTTTTTCTTCCACTATCTGTATAATTAGTTTAGTAAATTATTCTTCATGAATTACATGATATTTTTTAAAAGAATCTATAAATTTATTGCATATTTTGTAAAGACCTACTTGTCTAATTATTCAAATTTTACCATTTTAATGCTCTTAAATTTAGAGTTATATCTCAAATTGGCCTTCGAAATTTGAATCGCAACTCAAATTAGCCCCTAATATTTTAAGTTACTCAATTTGGCCCCAAAATTTTAAACTGAGAGTCACGTTGGCCCCTGGACGATTTTCTGTTAACGGCGTGATAACGTGGCATGCTGATGTAGACAACCAATGCCACGTGTCGAAAGGAAATTCGACCACGTGGAATCGAGTCACACGTGTCAGTTAATGATACGTGGCATGCTGATGTGGACATGAGTGCGACGTGTCATAACATGATTTGTCCACGTGTCACGCTATTATTTGTCCACGTGTTACTGCTATATTATCATTGTTCTTAACTAAAAAAGGGCCCCGAAATTTTACTCGCGACTCATTTTAGCCCCTGAAATTTAATGAACCTAAGTCAAATAAATTGGCCCCTAAAATGATTTTTTTTTAATTTTTATTACATAAATACAAAATTATTAATATTCTTTAAATCTATTAATTTTCTTTTATACAAACAAATTTAATAAAAATTATTGTTACATAATAGAAAAAACTAGTTTGATTTAAAAAAATTATGATACAAAGAATTATTTTATAAAAAAATAATAACATAACTTTATATATTAATTGAACAATTTTCATTGCTTATTCTAATCATAATAATATAATAATATATGTGATTTATGAAGGAATATGTGTAAGGATTTGATTTTAAGAATAAATTTGAATGAAGAAAAAAAAAGCCAAAATAGAAGAGTTTTATATATATTTAAAAAAGTAAATTTAATTTCTATTTATTTATTTTACAAACACATCATTTGTAATAATATTTGTATAAATGATTATTTTTATTAATTTGTTAGTATTAATTATTATTAAGAAATTTATTAGTATTTAATTATTAAATAAGTATGATAAAAAAATAAAAGTATTTATAAGAACTTATGTATCAATACATATGTAAAAAATAAAAATTTCAAATAAACTTTTAATTTTGATCATACTTATTTAATAATAATTAAATAATAATAAGTTTTATAATATATAATTATGTTACTATAATAAGATAAATATATGATGAAGTAAAATATGCATTTTTGTTTAGTTTAAATTATGTATATTTTTTTTTAGAAATTTTAAACTTATTTAAATCTTATTTAATTTCTTAATAATAATAACACTAACTAATTAATAAAAATCTATTTATAGGAATATTATTACAAATGATGTGCATATGAAATAAATAAATAGAAAGATTAAATTTAACTTTTGTTCGTAGATATAAAATTTCCTTTTTTTGTCTTCATTTAAATTCATCCTCAAAATCAAACCCTTGCACATCTTACTTCGTAAATCACATACATTGTTATATTATTAAGGTTGGAACAATGAAAATTGTCCAATTAATATATCAACTCATATTGTTATTGTTTTATAAAATAAGTATTTGTATCATAAATTTTTTAAATTAACTAGTTTTTTCAATTATGTAACAATAATTTTTATATTTGTTTGTATAAAAGTGAATAGAAAATTAATAGGTTTAAAGAATATTAATAATTTTGTATAATAAAAATTTGAAAAAAAAAGTCATTTTAGGGGCCAATTTGATTTGAGTTCATTAAATTTCAAGGGTTAAAATGAGTCGTGAATAAAATTTCGGGGGCCTTTTTGAGTTAAGAACAATGATAATATAGTGGTGACACGTGGACAAATAATAGCGTGACATGTGGATAAATCATGTTATGACATGTGGCACTCTTGTTCACATTAGCATGCCACGTGTCACTAACCGACACGTGTCATTCGATTCCACGTGGTCAAATCTCCTTTGGACACATGGCATTGGTTGTCCACATCAGCATGCCACGTCAACACGCCGTTAACGAAAAATCGTCCATGGACCAACGTGACTCACAGTTTAAAATTTCGGGGGTCAAATTGCGTAACTTAAAATTTCAAAGGTTAATTTGAGTTACGATTCAAATTTCGGGGGCTAATTTGAGATTTAACTCCTTAAATTTAATTATATGCGATATATATAACTAAAAAAAAAAAAAACCTAGCCATTTAATATATATTAATAGAGAAAGTCTTGAAATTAATATTAGAAATTATTAAGAAGCCAATAATCAAATTATCATTCAATAATTAATTATTGACTTCATAATGACTTTCTAATATAATGATTTGATTATTTTCTGTAGTTTGACAAATAGTCTCTCACAATTAAACTTGCATCTCAAGAATTAATAGAAAGACTAAACTTGCATCCCAAGCATTAAGAAAAAAACTAACTCGTGCATACAAAGATCATAAATTCTTTTTAAATAATTTTACCAAAATTTTATTCAATTTCTATCATTTTAAAATTTTCACTAAATTCATATGTTTTAAGCAAAAATTTCAATCAAATCTTGGTATTATTTACATAGGCGGAGTCTCCCTGCATACCAGAAGGGACAACGGATTCCAACCTTCATTTTTTATTTATAAATTATATATAAATTTTTGTTTTTCAGTTTTTTTAAATTTTATTATTGGAGAATTAATTTTTGGCTTTTTCTTGAAATCTAACCTAGCTTCACTCCAGATCAGATTATTTGTCATGATGACATACATAAACATTAAATTTTTCTTAAATTATCCCTCGTGGAGTATAACTAAAAAATTAATGCTAAAAAAAATAATAATTAAAAATTAATTTATTTAATTTAATATTTATAATTTTAAATTTATAATAATATTTATAATTATACATTATTTTAGGACAAGTTACTGATTTAAGTCCTTTATGATACAATATTATTAAATTACACCAATATATGAGAAATGATTAAATTACACTGTTTGAGTTAATTCTATGGAATTGGGGATTCAAAATCCACGATAGGATATAAAGTATTAAGAATTCGTTGGATCCCATTGGTCGCAGATTTGGTGTATATTAGACATGCAAAAATAGTGTTACCTCCCACGGATTTTGAGCAATTCCGTGTAATAAAATTTCCTAGAGGGTGCCATGGATTCCGAGCAATTAGTTTGTTAAGTTTAGTGACAGTGTTATTTGTAAGTTGTTTCTTATCAACCTGCAATGTAATACATCTTCCAATTCTATTTATTTTTTATTTTATTCGTAATAGTGTGTTTTATTTATTTATTTTTTTTCAAAAATAACTTGTATTACCTTCTAGCCTAATCAATAAATATAAGATGATCCATGACATAAAAGTCATATATCTTTGTTATACCTACTACTATTTTTATTCTTATATTATAGATGAATTAACTACCAATAAATACATTATATATTATATGTGCATGCAATATTTAAGTAGCTAGTTTTTTATTTGAAATATTATATGTTCATGCATATGTGAAATGCACCTAAAGCCACCGGATCTTGAAGACATTCATAATTTAAAATTTATAACATTAAAAATTATATATTTTTTTGTTATACAATTACCACTAATTTTATTTTTATATTATATATGAATCAACTACCAATAAATACATTGCATATTATATGTTCATGCAATAAAAAATAATATTAATTATATAACAAAAGTATATGATTTTAAATGGTATGAATTTTAAATTATGAATTTTTTCAAGATCTAGTAGCTCTAAGCGCATTTGATGTATGCATGAACATATAATATTTTATACAAAATTTTAAAACATATTATATGATAATATAATATGTGATGTATTTATTGGTAGTTGATTCATATGTAATATAATAATAAAAGTAGTTAAAGGTATAACTAAAAAATTATGATTTTCATATTATGGATATTTTATATCTATTAATTAGGTCAAAAGATAATACAAGCTATTTTAGAAAAATAAATGAAATATACTAATGCACCTGTTGATTTTTCTTATTTAAAAAAAAATTCAGAATTCGTTGTGACAAATCTTATAAATCAAAATACATCGCCACAAATTTCATATAAATTAAGAACACAGAACAATTTAATCATTATTAAAAAATGGTATAAATGAATAAATTATGAATATATATCGCTCGAATAACTTCCTCTTTATTTTAACTATAATTAATGGAAATATAATAAACCTCCATCAAACGTAAGTCTCCTTTCCTTTCCTTTTCTTTCCTCTTCCCTCCTCTTTCTCCTCAAGCTATTGGAGTTGTCTGCCGCGGCCGACGCAGTTAGACCTCCACCACCGACGCAGTTAGACCTTACAAACGACCATTCATTAGTCATCGAGACCATTTCTTAAATAGAAAAAACTAAATGTTATATATTACAACTTGTACTATTATTTGATCAATGATACAAAAGAGTACCCTTAAAAAAAAACATACAAACTAAAAGAGTACTTTAAAACCCAACTATGTATTTATTTATTTTTCTCCCTTATTACAGTTGCATTATTTTAACTTCTTTCTAAGTTAGAAAATTACTAATAACCGATTAAACACTTTAAAACACTACCTTTAACCTAACCAAGCAACGAGATTTCAACCCACCACAAAACTTGTAAAGATCATCTTTGGATATTTATTAGGGCTGTTAGTTAGAAACATTTAAATCATGTTGCCCATAAAAGGCACTAGTATTCACCTAACAATCCTGCTTTAGTTTATCAAAATCAAGTAATAATTAATTGTTGAAAATTGCCTTAAACCACAAGAAATTAGTTTTAGCTAAAATTTATTTTTAGAATGACATAAAGAATCAGATGTATGATGATGTATATACACTTCTACTAATCATGAAAATTAAATAGAGAAACGTAACTAACTTAACAAGATATGTTTAATTATCATACTTTATTTAGTGAAAGCACTAAAACTAGCAAGAAACCATCTTTAGGAAATCTTTAACTTTTAATGTGCATTGAAGACAAAGCCTCGCTACTGCAACTGATCAGTGATCAATGCCATATTAAGAGATTATTATAAGGACATTAGCAGTGTAATCAATAACTTGATAGGTCTTGAAGACTTGAACATAAACAAACAAAAGAATGAACCAAAAAGAAAAATATAATACTTAAAATGGTAGAAGATAATATATTTAGCAATGCCATTAATTAAAAGATTATTACAAGGCCATTAACTAGCCATATTACAACTTGATTTTCAACGTAAACAAGTTAAACAAAAAATGAACACATGAAAAAGAGAGCAAAATGGTAGATAACATATCAATAATAATAGTACCATATTTGGCACAATATCTTAAACTAAAGGGAATACTCACATGAAGTCAATTTCACGTCAAGTTGTTATTAAGAACCGTCAAATGATTTAATATGTATAACTAAATTATCATTTAACAATTTGAACTTCACGTGAAATTAACTGCGTGAAAATTTTCACCTTAGATTAAATAGGAACACTGCGAAGAACAACCGTTTCAATAGTAAGACCAGGTCCAAATCCAAACAACACACCCCATTCAAGTCCTTCACCCGTAGTTCCAAGTCCTTCTTGAGCCGAATTCCTTCTCATCTCATCCAAGATGAACAAAACACATGCACTAGACATGTTACCATATTCACTAAGAACATGTCTAGTAGCTCTCATCTTCTCAGGTTTCAGTTCCACCTTAGCTTCAACCTGGTCCAAAATCGCAGGCCCACCAGGATGTGCAATCCAAAAGATCGAGTTATAATCATGGATTCCCAAGGGGTTGAAGGCCTCAGCCAAAGCCTTGTCAATGTTCTTGGACACAATCCCAGGAACATCCTTAAGAAGATGAAACGTTAGACCTACTTCACGGAGGTGGCCATCGATGGCACCTTCGCTGTCGGGGGCGATGGTTTGGGCCGTCCAAATGAGCTCGAAGATGGGCTTCTCAACTTGTGGAAGTGGGTCAGAGCCAACAATGAGTGCGGCTGCGCCGTCGCCGAAGAGGGCTTGACCGACGAGACTATCTAGGTGTGTGTCACTTGGGCCACGGAACGTTACGGCGGTTATCTCAGAACAAACAACTAACACACGTGCACCTTTGTTGTTCTCAGCTAAATCTTTGGCCAAACGAAGCACCGTACCACCTGAAGAAAAATTAAACATGTTGTTATAGAGTTAGTTATGTATGATCAAGAGTGTTGTAATTAATAAAAAGAGCATTATCGATTTTAGTTTTATTTTGGGATGGAGATACAACACAGATGTATCGTTCTAATATTAGTACCAATTTAATTTATATTTTATTTAAATTAAAAAAACTTTAACAAACATAATTGTACATGACAATATTAATTTTATTGATTTTATAGAAGAAAATATGTTTTTATTCTAATAAAATAGGTTTTATTTCATCGATCAATTCTAAATAAGATATTAATTTTAAATGATTTTATTTTTTGAAAATATTAAAATTGATATTTTTATTTAATTATTAAATACATATAAAATAATAAAAAAGTAATTAGTTGTATTGATAAATAATTTATACTCTAACTTAACTAAGGGGTTTGAGTTTAAGTTTTAAAAATAGTTAAATTTTTTTTTTATATAGATTATGTATAATGAAGAGTATTTTAGAAGAAAAAATTCCCTAAACTGTAAAGATAAATGCAGATGTGAGTTTGTTTTGTAATTAATAAGTTTTAGTAATGAACCTGCAAAGCAGCCTTGCTGGTACATCATGTAACGCTTGACATAAGGGCGAAGGCCTAAGAGTTTGGTGAGTTGGTAATCAGCACCAGGCATGTCAACACCACTGGTTGTGCAGAAGATCAAGTGTGTGATCTTGGACTTTGGTTGCCCCCATTCTTTTATGGCCTTTGCTGCTGCCTCTTTCCCTAGCTTTGGTACCTCCACCACCACCATGTCTTGCCTTGCATCTATTGATGGTGCCATGTATGCACACATGTTTGGATTCTCTTTCAGTTTCTCCTCTGTCAAGTACATGTACCGTTTCTTTATCATTGACTTGTCACCTGATGATGATGAACAATTTTTCTTTTGTTAGGATAAAGAAAAAAAATCATCAATTTACTCACAAATTCTTGGACAAATGAAAGGCACTTTAAGGGAATGTGACCAAAAAGATGAATAATATGGTATATCACAAAATATAAAAAAATCAATTTAGTATATATATTTTCCAAAATGAAGAAGTGTTATATACATCATATAGAACGTACACATGCGTTGAAACTTCTGTTTGAGCTCAGTCATATGCTCACTGTTTGTGACTCTAAAGTAGTAATCAGGGTAAGTACTCTGATCAACACAATTTGAAGGAGTAGCAGTGCCAATGGCCATGATAGTAGCAGGTCCTTCTGCCCTTTGAGCCTTACGGATCTCACTTACACTCACCATCTTTAATTTGCCTTCTCTTGTGCAAAAATATAATTAAGATTGCAATGTAACTAACTAATTATTAATAAGAGAGAAGAGAGAGTGGTAGTGATGAATGATGAGTGACGAGTGAGTATGTTACAAACTTGGTAGCGTTAGAGCCTGAGAGGGGGTTTTTATATTGTATCATGTAAGGTTATTATTATTATTATTATTATTATTCTAAGGGAGTTATGGCTAGGAAGGTGAATGAAGATTATTGGAATTTGGAGGGGTAGCTGAAGATCACATGCTTTGACCAATACAGTGAGGTAGCCCTTGTGATTTCCAAACCCCATTGAGTTTGGTGGCATTTGCCAAGTCTAAGCTAAGTGTCCGCATGACTTCGTATAGACCCTTTATTAATTTCCACTTATCCACTGACCACTACTATACTCTTCATCATGCTAATAATTTTAGCTAATTATTTTTTTCCTTAATTAACTATTTAACTACCAATAAAGTAAAAAAAAAAAAATTAGCTACCAATAATATTTATAAATATATAGAAAAATTCAAAATACCAGTAATTTTTATTTATATTTATGAGCGCGTACATTTTGTTAATATCTTTGAGTTTTTTATATCCGCCAATAAAAATATGCTAATTAAATAAATATCGACAAAAATTTAAAGTTATGATAGTCATATAACCCTCCTTTTTATAAATATGTTATATAAAAATATATTTGAATGATAATAAAAATTAACTTAAAATTATTTTATATTATATTTTTAATTATTATTAAAATAATTTAATAATAACATTAGATATAATAAAAATATACCTATACATATTAAGTATATAATGAAATTATAAATATTAAATTAAATAAGATGATTTTTGAGGTATTATTTTTAAACATTACCAATATCATGTACGGGTTAGCATATAATAAGATAAATATATGACGTGCAAGCCTTATTTGCCTCTAAGTATCCTTGTGGCATGCATGCAAGACTGTCTTGACTTGTTCAACTCTAATTCAAATGAAATTTCTTCCACGTCCAAAGAAAAATGAAATTTCTTCTATAATGGAATTAAGTAGATTTGCTTATTATTTACGGTATATATTTTTAACACAAAGTGAAGTGATTAATTAGTTAACTAATAAATAAGTAATTAATTTAAATTAGTCTAATAATTAATTTATTAATCCACTTAAATAAATATCAAATATTTAAATTTTATACATCTTGTATATTAAGTAATTTATTGACTCGTGATAAATTCTTAAATGAAATTTAAATTTGATAAATTAGTCATTATTAATACGAAGAGAAAATTAAAACTACCAATTAAGGTTGGCGGATATGGAAATACGTGGAATCTAGAGTTGCGGAATATGAGGTGAGTGCATTGTGCTAAGTGACAAAGTTGTGGTGCCGTCCCTAAAATTGTCACCATCAACTTCTAAAAAAATAGTTTTAACTTTTAATGCATATTATTATTATTACTAAGCATTAGTTGAATGGTCAGATATGGCAGCGACATATATGTTGATTTTTTCTTTATGTGCAAGATGCATGAAGCCTTCAATTAAATTCCTTCCTTTTCATATATACACTTTTCTTCTTCCTCTTCTTCTCTTCTTTTACCACTAAAATATAATTTTTCCCTTTTCATGTGTGCCACTTTGAATAAATAATTAAATTAAATTTTCCCAAAAAAATTTAAAAAATTATACCAAACATTAATGTTTAATTTTTTATATTTTAAAAAAAAATATGAAAAAATAATTTATAGATTTTCCATAAACCAATCTGAACTCTAAAGTCTCACAACAAGTGAGATTTTGAAAACTTTATACCAATATGCAACTTCTTAAAGAATTAGTAAAATCAAGATTACAGCATTCAAAAAATCTGGAAAGTGAAATACTTCATATCATTATTTTTTTTTCTCATCCATTTAGTCAAAGAAAAATTTATTTATCACTTGATCAAATTTATAAAATAAAAAATGAGATTTTGTTTGAATGGGAAAGTAGAAGTGGACAAAAAGCTTCGATAAAAAAACATTCTAAATTTGAATTTGGAGAAGATGTTAAGACTTCTTTTCTTCTCTGACGACTTCTCATGGAGAGGTCTCGAGAATTAGTTCATTAGTTGATTGTAGATATCATCTATCTAAATAAGGTTAGATAGAAGATACCAAAAAATAAGAATAAATTAAAACTTGTAAAAATAATAAACTTATACGAATTTTTCTACTCCAGATGAGATTATCTTTATAAAACTTATAGGCTTTACAAAGTATATATGCCATCATAGAAAATTGCTAAGTCAAAGTCGGCCTGTTTTTGTTTTATGTTGTTGGACACTTATTCTCGTGTCATAGTTGGCCCAAGACGCTAAAATTCCAAACCCAATAAAAAAATTGTATAATCCATTGCTTAATATTAAGGGTGGACAACAATTGACCAAAACAAAAAGTGAGTGGAAAATCGTAAGATTCATAATTATAATATAAAATTACAATATATCATTTTTTAAGTGACATAATTTCTAATCATTTTTTAAGTGACATAATTTCTAATCATTTTTTAAGTGACATAATTTCTAATAGAAGATGATTTACCAAATAAAAATTTTAAAAAAGACAAAACTCAAAAATGAGCATCACCAAAATGGGGCTTTGTTGTGTTTTTTTTTTGGTATTAGGGTCTTATTTAAAATATGAATACCCTTTTATTTTTGGACAGTTGATCTAGGTTTGGAGCCCAAACCAAAGACTAGAAAACAAATTCTACCCAAAATGTACCCTACCCATAAAAAATCCCTAACAATAGTCCTTTTCCCTATCTGTTCTTTGAAACAATCGAAGAACCTTGTACACATCTCCTTTTTTAAAAAATTTTTTGTTGTTCTTTCATATATGTAACTATATCTTTCATCTTTTGGTAGTCTTCTGATTCAAGATAATTTTTTTTGGACCTGCAAGATTATTTGTTTTATCACTCTTTATTCGCTGTATTTGAAATGGGGCTTAACTTTGCTACTCTTCTAGACTCTTCTATCACAGATCTTTGAGGATCTTCCGGCGGTAAGTGTTATGAATCCTTGTAGTCATAGATTTGGTCATCTTCTTCACCCTTCAGTTGTGCCGGATCATCATTTTAAACATTTTGCCATCTAAGTTGCAGTGTCACATGAATCATTATCAAAACAACGATTCGCGATTCCAACTCGACTCATACGATTCTGACATTGAATCGATCGATCCTAAGTCCTGTGCGATTCAAGCCACCGATTTGAATCAAAGACTCTCAGACTTGTATCGACTCGCACGATTCATGATTCGGAATCGTGCGATTCGACTACCTTGGTTACAACAAGAGACTAGGTACAACATGATGTTATAAAATAGGGAAAGTACTGGGAACACATAAGTTTTGGGAGCCTATATATGGCTTATGGGAACACATGAGCCTTCACCCTAATCCTAGCCCCTTCTCTGTCCACCGTCACTACCATCATGCAACCGCCGCCACCGCCGCTTCTTCTTTCTCCACAACAATTGCTTCAACGATTCCCTCCCTCCTTCACCCTTTTGCTCCAGCCTCCGCCGTATCTCTTTTGTACAACCACCGCCGTTCCCCTATGTCCCATGATAAACCTTATTTTGATGGTTTATTTTATACTTAAATTAGAGGTTTCATCAACATAAACTCACATAAATAGCTAGTGAATGAGCATCCTTGTGAATTCATCCTTAATTGTGCCTTAAATGAGAAAACGCATGTTTTTGAGCTATAAAATTCAATTTAATTTCGCTTTCATGTCATTCGATGCCTTTGATGTGTTTGCTTAAGTGTTTGAAGGTTTAGGAGGCAAGGAAGACTTGAAAAGAGTATTGATAGCTTGCATTTTGGAGAATCATGAAGAAAAAAGCAAATGGCAAGTTGCCCAAGCAACTATAGTTGTGTAGGCAATTCCTAGTGCACATGCCTCATTAAAAGTCATGTGACTTACTTAAAGGAAAGTCCATTCTTTTTTGGAGCATTTTTTGGAGGCCTAATAGAAAAACAAGTGGGAATCACTCATATGACACTCAAGGGGATCAAACAAATGAATCATCTAATTTTTCATTAGGTTCTTATGTTCATATTTTAGAGAGAGAAACTCCAACTACTTTCTAGGATTTTTAGTTCAATTTCAATTCTCACCTCAATTCTCATTTCCAATTGTTCTTAGGATCTATACTTGTTCTAGTTTATTTGTTGATTTCCCTTCATAATTACTCTAGTTATTTCTATTATTCTTGTTCTTGAACTAGTTATTGTTACTTGTGGATTTTGCTTTGATTAATGAATGTTTGAGGTATTTTCATGAATTGATTGTGTTTGTTATTATTATTCTTGCATTTACTATCAATCTATAGTAGTGGGTATTTGTTGATTGTTGATTTTTTCTTGATTCATGATGTTTATTTTCTATGCACACCAAGTGTTTGATAAAATGCTTTGTTTAGATATGGAGTAGATTTTCATTCCTTGGTTATGAGTTGACTACATGGATGCATTTGAGTCACCTTAGCCTTGTTTGTATGATAATTGAGAGTGGTTTGTGTTGATTTAGATGCCATTGACGCTAGTTTATCATTAATTCTATAATGATTAGGACTTATGAGCCAAGATGAATTATTCTTGTGTTCATTAACACTAATCTAGTGTCTTAATGAGTAAACTAGAACCTATGGCTATGAATCAACCAAGTTGACTCTTTTCATCAAGTGACAATATTGGTGAGAAGTTCACTCTAGGATGTTATCTATGTTTAGAGGTGACAAGAAAAATGTATTCCATGAAACCCATGACCAAGGTACTTTAGTTGCATTTGAATTAGCTTATCGATTGCTTGCTTACCTCTAGTTTCATTTCTTGCTTAGTTAATTTCTTGCATTCTAATATTCTCTATCTTACTTGTTTATGAATTGTTGCATTTAATTTCCTTGCATGATTTACATTCTTACTATTGTAGTTGCTAGTTGAAACTCTCAAACCCCTATACTTTCCTAACTAGTTCTAGTCCTTTGTATTGATCATAAGTCCAAGGGAGAACGACCTGAGACGAAATACTCTTGGTTTTATTGATTTTCATTGTGACATCTTTTCTAAATTTGTTCACTCTTCGACTACCGGTTGAGCTATATTTACAACGCTATTATGACTTGATTTCTAAGAAAGAAATTCTTAACCGGTCTTGGGGAGTGCATCAAATTTTTGGCGCCGTTGCCGGGGACTTGTGATTTACAATGGTTGCTAATACTAGTTAGTGTGAATATGTGAATATTGTGAATAATTTGGTTGCTTATTAGTTGTTAGTTTTTGTTTTAGTTAGATAGTATAGCTCGTTAGTTAGTTGTAGTTTATTTCTTTAGATTTAAAAAAAAAAAACTGCATGTTTTACATGATTTCTTCTTTGAATGTTGCGGTCTCATTCTGATTCTAATTTAGTCTCTTATGATCCGAAAATCGAAAGAACACTTCGGAACTTGAGACGAATTAGACGTCAGAATCATTTTGAAAACCACTCAGTTGTGCACCCTGAAAATACCGCACCAGAAGAAGAAATCATTTACTCGTCTGCTTCTGAGTCTGATTTTGAGCTTCCTTTTTCTGATACAGGTACCGTTGTTATGGCTGAAAATCCGAATCAAGGGTTAACACTAAGAGGGCTTTGCTCTCCGGACTTAGCTTTTCAACTCCAGCATGCTCGGTACCCGAAACTTAATGCGATCTTTGAATTGAAGTCTGGTTTGATTAATCTCTTGCCGCGACATCATGGGCTACCTGGTGAGGATCCGATTAAGCACCTTAAGGATTTTGAGGTGGTATGTGCAACAACTCGGAGAACTGGTGGTGATGAGCCTGGAGTTATGGCGTTTGCTTTTCCCTTTTCTCTTGAAGGGAAAGCAAAAGATTGGTACTACACTCTTCGGGATGAAATTGTAGTCGATTGGCCACTTTTCAGGAAGAAATTCTTAGAAAAATACTTCCCTCCATCTCGTTCTAACTCTATCAGGAAGGAAATTTCAACCATGATACAGTCACACGGGGGAACTCTATATGAGTATTTGGAACAGTTCAAGAAATTATGTGCATCTTGTCCGCATCATGGCATTCCTGAAATGTTGTTGATTAACTACTTTTGTGAAGGATTGAGTCCTAATGATAAGGCTCTTATTGATGCCTCAAGTGGCGGTTGTCTGTTGGTTAAGACACCCGAGGAAGCACGAGAACTTATAGAGAATATAGCAGATGCAAGTTAGCATTTCAGAACTCGTGCTACTGCTTCTTCCTCAAAGGGCGTCTTTGGGGTGACTCCGAATGAATCACCAGATCTTGCTAAGGCAACGGGGGATATAGCTTCTGTTTTGAAGGACATTCAGGAAGGTCAACAAAATCTTTTGAATGTGCAGTGCCAACAAACCTCTCAAGTTGAACCTCCGAAGCACTGTGGGATTTGTGCTTGTACTTCACACTTCACTGATGAGTGTCCACAACTTCAGGAGGACTACACCATAGCTGCCACTTATCACTTCTATGACCAACCTTCTTCAAATACCAACAATCAAGGTTGGAGGAACAATCAAGCCCCTAGGTGGAATCAACCCAACAACCCAAATCAATCTTCACAAAACTACCACCAACACTCATCCCTACCACATCAATCATCACACATCTACCAAAATCAATCATCATACAACCACAACCAACCACAACACTACCAAAACCAACCCCACCAACAACGATACCAACCACCTCCCCAAAGACAACAACCATCACAACCACAACAACCACCCATGGATGATTTTCGCCTCTTCTTGCAAGAGCAAAGGGTGTA
>JASCZI010241779.1:0-14169 GCA_036250425.1 Stylosanthes scabra
ATATATATATATATATATATATATATATATATAATATGCATGTGGATGTGGGCATGCATGCAATATATTAATTATTAGAAGTCTACAATACTATAATTGTGGTTGTGTATTGACGCATGAGATGATATCATTAAAACTTAGATTATTGTTTCAGGACATCAAAGCATGAGAGATGTCGTTAATTAATGTAGAACATAATCCTCATTCATTTGGCAACTTAACGAAGTTAAGAAATTTGAGGTTGATCTTTGGAAAACGAAGTTTAATTTGATATGTACTTGGATCATATCTTCTTAGCGTATTGCTTTTGTACTATGAATTCTAGTTAATTACTTTATGTATGTTTATTTGTAAATTAAAATATAAAATTGTTATTTGTGGAAGCAAAAACATACATGGAATAGTGTATGTGACTGAAACAAGTAAGTTGGATCATCCAAAATTGGACAAACGCACTTGACCATAATTTGTAGGTCATATATCCCATAATTACTTGGATTAGTAGTATTAATAAAATAGAAAAAATGAAGGTTAATAATTAAATGAAGTACTAATTTGAGGATGCATGCCGTATAATCCATTGTTTGAAGGAAGATTAATTATAGCAAAAAATGCAAACATGGTAAAGAGCAACTAGAGAAGGTTAGTTAGATATTTTTTCCGTTCTTAGCTGATATTATCAAGAAAAGAAGGTATCTTTTTTTTTTGGTCATAAGGAAAAAAAAAAAAAAGGTATCTAACTAACATTCTGTAGTTGCTCTTTTTTGGGCATGATCTGATATCCTTTTAAAGAAAAAACATATGGATCTTGTAACTCTGTACGCTAATTTGAGCTATAGTATTAATATTATGGACTTAGTTACAATTTTGTAATATTTTGGGCCTAATCCCGTTATAAAACAAAATATATTTCTGTAGAGTAGTTGTTGTCCTCCTTTGGATGGGCCTGTTGGCCCATAATTTGACCAAAAATATTATTTCACGACAAAAACAATTTCCTTCTTAATAATATTTTTGAAAACTGTCAACCAAAAATAATTTTTGTTTGAAAACTAAAATTTCGTTTACCAGAAAAAATAGAAAAGTAAAATTTCTCCTAAAAATTACTTATTGAGGTTTTCAGAGTATATCCTCTAACCTTAGACAGAGATAACTATTTTATATTTTCAAAGCATTGATAATACTATTGAGTTGTAGTTACAAATTTCATTTTCTTAATTATTTAGAGTTATAAAATGAAAAGAATCCATGGCACCATGATCCAAGATAATTCCATCAAATCACCAAAGCAAGGTTAACCATATAAAGATATATCAGAAACTGAAAACATACAAAATAAACTTGGAAACAGATGCGAAGTGTGTTTATTTTAGAAAGAAAGAAATATGTTAATACATCCATGACCATAGAACTTGTCCATTCCTTTTCCCCACTGACACATTATTGTTACAACATAAACTCAAATTCACCACCCCATGCAACAACTAGCACAAATTCTAATCACCTAACCCCACCAATTCTCTTAATGCTAATGCTAATTACAACACCATCACCCTCTCAACTCAGAATTCATGCATGTCTCAATGCACCAGTACTCAAACTTGGATCTCTATTGGCCATTTAAACATCTCCTCAGTAGGAACTAGGATTGAGAATGTTGTCAAACCACTATCTGTGTCATAACTGAACTCCGTCTCGGCTCCGCCGATGGTGCACTTTAACGGCCGTTGGGAGGAGTATACACCAAATCTCCCACTTCCCCTCACTCTCAGAGAAATAGTAGCTGTTGCTGATCGGTTAGAACTCAAAGCATTGGTCACTTCAGATGAAACCTCACCATCATATAGTTCCACGTTGTTCTTATCAGACACTTTATGGATTTCAACCTGATCCATAGCTCCTCCACTGTTGAACATATCCAGAAGCCCTATTGCTGCAAATGAAATACTTGGTGCTATTTCCTGTCCAAAATGATGCAACACATTTGAACTTGTTAGTTCATCGTTGAGCTCTGATACCATGTCACGAAGAAAATAGAAAGAACACGAAAGGCTTTACCTCCACCGGACAGAAATGGAACAGTTCATACTCCAGAACTTTTAACGTCACCGGAACCGAAACACCCTTTGGTAGCCGAATTACCTCACCTGATCTATAAGCATAGACAATAACATCGCCAAGCCAACCAGCACCGGCGACTTGATCTATGAAATCGACATCAGAGGCACAAACGGAGCCGGTGAGTGTGCCAGGAGATGCATCATGGATGCGGGTTTTCTTCTCAACCTTACACCACCCAGCACCTTGGCAGTTAAACACACCCACTACGCCAGAGTATTTGTTCAAGTTCCATATTTTGAGCAAGCTGGAAGAATTAGCAATTCATTAAAAACTTCAGCAACTTATGTCCCAAGTAAACATGAAATTAAAGTACATGAATGATGAATTTCAGCTCTAGTTAAGTCAAGAAACCTGATTCCATCTCTTGCAGGATCGGCGAAGAGGCAATCGCGGGTAGGCCTTCCGGGCAACTGAGCCCGGAGAACCGAACCATCAGGTAGGACCAGCTTCTTAAGAAGATCAAAGTTATGGTTACCTGGCTTGTCACTGCAAAGGACAACTAAAATTAACACACAACCATCACAAATCAAACATGCTAAAATCTCATTTCTAAATTCTAAGTACTTATACAGTTATACCTAACATAAATTGGACATCCACCAATTGCACGAGCTGCAGCATGATACTCAGCTGCAGGATGTAAACTATGAAACATGTCCCAATCCGGCTGCATAAACTCTCCAAGAAAAAGTGTGTTGTAAGCAACAGATGAAACATGGATGGTATGCGAAGCCGGATCACGCGGGTAAAAATCATCAGATGCTCTCACAACTGCAGTCTGCTTAGCACTATAGAGGCCATCAGTGTTGTGACACATACAAGCAATGCATCCATTATCAGCAAAGTTTCGAGCAATCGAAGCCTCGAGCGCGTGATGGTAGCTGCGTGTGAGTGAGACTCTGCCACCATGTCCAGCTCCAAGGGTCTCAATGATGTTCTGCACATCAACCTTCACTCCATCTACTCCACATGAAGCCAAGTAGGCATGGAGCTCATTGTAGAAGTTGAAAACCTTCTTCGGGTGTACTAGGCCGAGGCCATGGACAGCTAAGCTGTCCATGACTATGTCGGGTTGGTTCCCGAGTACACCCGGAGACTGTACTGGATAAGCCAGTGCAGTTTCATAGTGCTCCATTCCTACTGCAGCTGGCTTCACTCCACCCCAATAACCAGCTAGAGCATGCCATACATAAACATTTCTGCCCCAAAATGAAACAAAAATCAGTTGCTTGAATTAGAATTTCTTCAGGAATTTAGTGATTTGAAAACAAACATACTTGACATTGTGATTTTTCTTTGCTTCATCTACAACATGCTTTAGGCCTGAGACTTGTTCATTGTTCTGTCCATTCTTTTGGAATTTGGCATTCTCTTTAATACCGGTCAATCTAGTAGCAAACCTGCAACAATTGAATAATTTCCAAGATTTTAGTTCCATGTTCTGTAACAAAAACAATATAATTAACCAATTAGAACAGAAATATATTACTGTGCTCCTTCTTGTACAACACAATCATCAGCCTCCTTTGGTTTATTTTCAATCTGTTGCCAACCATCATCGATGATGAGGAACCGTGGCGGCGTACCCCCTTCTGATAGACTGCAGTTACATTCAACAGATTTCAGTGTATGTTCAATGAATATTCAAACATCACCACAGTTAACTCCACGTGAAGTTGATATTTAAAAATCGTTAGATCTTAATTTAGTCAAACATATTACATACCATTACAAAATCATCACTACTTCAAGCATCAGAAACAATTAAACGAACCAACATATGATACAAAATGCTGTCACTAACTACCTTTTGAGGCCTTGTTCAACACCCTCAGCAGTAACATCAGTATAGAAAGCATCCCATGTACACCACCCAAACCAGTCAATAAAAGATGGCAACTGCATAAACAAAATCACAAGATCCATTAGATATCATCACATATAGTCTCAATCATATACAACAGTGCATGGAAAAGGATCTTAATCATACCCTCTTCTTCTCACGATGACAGAAAGTTTGCATGTGTTTTTCCACAGCCCTAGAACAAAAAAAGAGGAATTAATTAGCAACAGCACAATTGAAAATCAAAATTCAAAGGGTTTGAGAAAGGATCATAGAAGAACTTACTTGACAGCCTGGTTGATAACTTGAAAGGGGTTGGTTCCAGCATGCATGTAAACAAGGTTAAGGCCTTGGCTTGTGACAACATCACTGTCTCCTGCAAAACCAAAATCACATACCAAATTTCGAATCCCATCCAATACATATATTCATTCTCCAAAGCTATAAACTCAAACTCATTGAGTTGTTCATCCTTTGCAAGAGCCACTGAATTCAACTGCAACCAAAGAGTTATAACTCACCACTCTCCAAACAAATCTCCAACTCATTCTTGTCATTGCCTTGAAGAACAGCTCTGAATTGGCCTTCAAGGAGAGGAAGAAGAACAGTGTAGATGGTTGGAGAATTCTGTCCATCAGTTTCACTGTCCTTGCTCTCAATGAGCATGAACTGTGTCTCAAGAGGAACATCCCTTCCACATTTTCCCATCCTCTGAGTCATCCACCATAGCTTGAACCGGAAACAACACATGAACCTCAATCCCCTGCACATAAATAAATAAATCAAAATTAACAAATAGAAAGTGAAGAATCTGATGAATTTGTATTGGAAGAAGTGAAGAACATACTCTAAGACACCGATGGGGAAGACATGGAGGCTCTTGCTGTGAGAAGCAGTGGCACCAACAAATGCACCGGCGGTGACAAGATTCTTGCCGGAGCTTGGTGTGAGTACAATGTTATCTGGCACACCTGTTAGTATGGTTTTTCCATGAACAACCAAGTTTCCATCGTTGACACTGATCTTAGGTGTCACCGTCATCTTTCAAGTCTCAACACTTCACCACTCTTCCATATCCATCACCACCATCATAATAAAACACAAGTTAATATCACAATTAAATTCACTAATCACTAATCCAAGTATGTGATTTTACTGATCTAGCCTTCATCATCATCATGACACAGTTTAATTACTTTATAATATGTTACTAATTTTATGGAAGCATATAAACCGACGTACAATAATAATAATAATAATAAATTGCCAGAACTCACCGTATGTAACTTAAAGTGAAAATTTATGAGGGTGATAAAGGTAAGATGGAAAATGAGTTGCAGCAACACACTCTCTCTCAGTGTGGTGGGGTGTTACTCAGACAGAGATGGTTGTGGATTTAGTTGTCTGAGACAAGAGGGGGAGGAGGAGTTTGAGGATCTTGGAGTATTTATACCCACTTTGATGTTAAAGTTCGAACAAGTTGGAGGCTTCTGGTATCATCCAGATTCTGACACGTGGAATTTCACATATGAGGATCTGTGATTGTGACCTCACATTGTTAAGCTGAATTATGAAAGACTTGAAGAGATATTTATGTCATCACTCATCAGTATCAATAAACAATTGAGATATATATTTATGTAAGAATTTTTTACAATTTTTAAATATTGTGTATTGATAATTAAGTCGGTATCTTTAAAATATGAAATTCGATTAAGCAGCGTTTTTTATCTAAATAAAAGTTTAACACGCTTGCTTAAAGAATTAGAAAAGTAGCGTTTCTGATGCTTCTATTTATTAAAAGATTATATTATCCATAAAAGAGTCTCTCATGCTGAGAATATAATTTGATTTATAATATATATAATAGTTATTTATCATATAATTAAAAATAAAAAATTAATAATAAAAATTAAATATAAATTATATATTTAAAATATTCTATTTAAATTCATCGTAAACTCCATCCATATTAAGAAAAGTTATAGAATTTGTTGCTTACATGTGCAATGATGAGGAAATGGCACAGAAAACAATTGGGTAAGTCAATATAGCAGCAGAGGCAGATACAACTTGTCCAAAGTTTACAATCTAGGACCAGAAACATACACAAGCACAGCCTTCAATATTGAATAATCCTTAATAAGTATATTCTTTGATCATATTAATTATTATACATTAAGATTTCCAGCGTTGATAGGAAAATATCAACATTATTGTATGCTCAGAAGAGATGGCATTATAATTCAATGTACCGCCTTATTTGTTTTAATTGCTATTTGCTAATAACATGCTATAACCATGTGATCAATATCTTTTTCTTTTCATATCATGATGATAACTGATGATAACCCACAATGCACTTAATCACCCAAACTTTTCCTTAATATTATATATAATATATAAATTACATGATTAAATTTACTTTGCTTTTATTTTATTCATAATTTTTCCATTTATTATATTCCATTGTCTGGAACATGTTGGCTGATGATGATGGATATGATTGGATTCTGCATAAAAATATCAACATTATTTTATTATTTTATAACCAATAATTGAGATGTAGTATACTGAGATTTCAAATTATCAGTAATTTCCGGTTTGGCTTGGGAAATAATTAAGGTAACAAGATGCATTGATCAGAAATTGTAGTAGAAACCTAAGTAGTTAGGCTAATGATAATAAAACGTAGATTCTATTAATAATTTATTAACAAACTATATGTATGTCGTTTTTTATATAATTATGAGCCAACAGAATCTTATAATGATATATACACAATAAAGTGATGGGTTCCAAATGTCCAAAGGCGGTTTGAATTTCGAACGGGGTTACGTTTCTGAAATGACTGAGACACTGCTTCTTTGTAATTCATGAGTTTAACTATTTTGACTATTTAATTATATTATATTATAAAATAAAATTAGCTTATAATCATCATTTTCAATAATAGCACAAAATGGTTGAATTCATTAGAAAATTAAGCCACGTCACTAGCATCCTAGTCAGCAATATTTGCCGGAGTGTCATGGCATTTTGTGCATGCATGAAATCAAAATGAGTAATGCTAGGGAGCTTATGTTAGAGAGTTTATAAAAGCTGTAATTAGAGAAATAGTGGGTAGTAAAAAAAAAAAATTATTGACCACTTATTGGCTAATAAACTATGAGCTCCCTAGACTTTTTCGATAAGAATTATTTACCTTGACGTAAATTAATATAACGAGTAATTAATAAGTAGTAGTAGTATTCAATTCAAATATGTGTGGTAGATAGAGCCGCCAAACGCTGTTTAAAAATTCTCACATTACCAATTAGTAATTGATGTCACTAACAGCTGTAGCAATTATTGAATGATTGATTATTGATTAGAGATAGGAAGGAGTATTAATTAAAATTAATTGATTAATAATCAAGGACCTTCTTCAAGCTATATGCAATATGCATGCATGATTGTTGGTACGTGGCATCAAAATGTTTACCTACTTGAAATTGACATGAAAGAAGAAAGATAGGTCCCTTTCATTGATCTTAGCTACTCAAATTAAACTTTTACTTGTGAATCAGAAAATGATTATTAGATTTAGAGTCTTTAATTATTTGGGTTGATTCAGCCCTAGTTCATGACAGCTGTACTATCGACAATAGTTTTTTTTTTTTTTTTGGGCTAGTATCGACAATAGTTTCAATTTGTATAAAATGGTCGCACAGTCAAACTTGTTTGAGAGTTTGAAGTTAGAAAATTTTGACACTCAATTGCTTAGTTAGCAATAATACACTAATAAGTAATAAATAAAGAGATAGAGAAAACGTAGAGGGAAAATTCATTAGATGATTGTGTAGATCATATCATATAATAATAATAATAATAATAATAATAATAATAATAATATATAACAGCTGAACTAAATGTCCTTCTTCGTTGCATATATTTAGACACTTTGTAATTACATAAATAAGATAAGTTTCAAAATCGTAGTTTAGTTTAGGCTTTCATTTGGGCTAACAATTGCGCTTTGTGTTGAGAAATAACGAAGGCCCAAATTCCAAAAAAAATAATAATGAAAGCCCATAAAATGTGACGAATTCAGAGGTGGGGGACATTGTTGGGCTGAATATTGGGCTATGCCCTGGCTAGTTCAGTTCACAACAGAAAAAAAAAAGAAGAAAAGAATAAAAAAGAAAACTTGCTAGTTGCCACTTAGAACAAATACTCCTTAATCAAGAATTAAATTAGTATTAACCAACCTCTGTCCAATAAAAAAAGGATTAGGATTAACCCCCCTTTCTTTTTGAGCAGGTAGGTTAACAATATAGGTCTATATTTTATAAATGGACTTAGAAAACTAATGAAATGATTAATTATTGCCACCAACCATAATAAGAGTGAACAAAAAAAGGTAGTTAGAGTACTCTAAAAATACAATAAGAAGAGAAGGAAGTGGTTGGCTAAGAATGGAGATTAGACGCACAAAATTGTGACGAACTTGAGATATTTACATTCCACAAATGAAGAGTTTGATCTAATCTTGCAGTATTCAATATTCTCTTGTTTGTTTCCCCTAAACCCATAACACCACACCCTCAACTCAACAAGCCTGAAAAGAACAAACACAGTCATACTCCAAACCACATTACACAACACTTCTTGGGGCATTAAACATCCTATTCCACCCAAAACTAGGGGGGGCTCTCTTCAAAGGATATGTAACAAAAATAGATAAGAAAGAATTACAATTAAGACAAGGTAATTTTGAAAATTTCAGAAAAATAAAGGGGGAAAAAATACTTTAATCATATTTTCCTTTTTTCCTTTTCCAAAGGTTAATTAAAATTTGGCATTATGGCTAAAGATTATCTATTATTATCCTCATTGTTTAACGACAATGAGCCATCCTTCATCAATTTCAGACTCAGACTTGTGAATCTCTCCCGCGAATACTGCCTTGATGCTTTTCTCCAATCCGTGCCGGCCTTCATCATCGCAGCAAATTCTTCATAACTTATTCTTCCATCCTGCAATTTCATGCCGAAGACGACAAAATTAATGCGTGTAATCCAAAGAAATGACTAAGTAACATCTTAAGCATAAGAAACAGAAAGATCAAAGATGTATGGCTGACCTTATCTGTGTCCACATCATGCATAATTGCACTTATGACTTCTTCACTGTTTGCGTCAACCTCATCATGCAAGGCGCTACGCAGCTCTTCCATTTCAATGTATCCATTTTGGTTCTGATCGAAAAACTGGAAGGCTTTGCGAAGGTGCTCGTCGTTTCCCATCTTTCTCAGGTGAACAGAAATGGCTACAAACTCTCCATAATCTAGGAATCCATCCTTATCTACATCACCCTGTAAAATCAATCCCCCAAGGTTAGAAAAGTTGGAAAACATAACAATTGTTTTAGCATGCTAACTACAGAGCAAGTATTCCAGTTAAAGGGTAAAATAGGGAACTTACAGCTTCCATAATAATTTGGAGATCTGTCTCTGGAACTTGATGGCCAAGCTTATGCAACCCTACTCGTAGTTCATCAATGTTAATTTTGCCTCGGTTGGTTATATCCATGAGCTGGAATCCCTCTTTTATTCCGGCTGCTTCTTCGACTGACAAATGCTCTGCAATCACCTGTACACACAACACCACCATCAAATAATGAATAAATTATCATTATAAAATCTCATGGATAACTCTTAGAAGGGTATTTGATTTTGTTGAGAACATTACCCTCAAAGCTCTCTTCTTAAGCTTGTTCATTACAGAAAATTGCATGAGCCTTGCTCTAACAGTTTCTCCTAGTGAAACATTAGGGGCCTTCTTTGCATTTTGCAACCAGGGATGATCTGCATTAAGATTAACAATTATGTTACCATTCATACACGATGCATAGCAATCTTGAGAAGTTTAAAGGGAAAAGAAGCCTTTTTTGTTGAGCGGAAAAGAGAATCTATATACATGAACAGTATATTACCCAACACTTCCTCTGCAGTAAGGCGACGCTTAGGGTCAGGATCAAGCATCTTCTTCACAAGGTCTTTTGCATTATCAGAAACTTTTGGCCACGGTTCTCTTTTAAAATCAACCACAGATCGTATAATTGCTTGTGCAACTCCTTGTTCAGTTTCTGCATATTACAAAAGAGAAGATTTAGAAAGCCAGAAATAAAAACAAGAATGTTTGCATGAACTCCACAGTGACTTAAAGTGCACCATTAAGATCTGTCTCTAAAAATCCAAGAAACATAGTTCACAAGATAACACTAACCTGCCCAAAATGGTGGGACACCACAAAGTAAGATGTATAGAATTACTCCAGCACTCCAAATATCTACTTCTGGACCATAATTTCTCTTTAGCACCTCCGGAGCCATGTAATATGGACTTCCAACAATCTCATTAAACCTTTCCCCTGCACATAATGGAAAATTTCAGCACAAATATTGTAACTCAAAAGAAATCCAGCAACATTGATGAGTGATTCATTCACTTGCTAACCAGAAGCATTACCTGGTTTAAAGAACACCGACAATCCAAAATCAATAGCCTTGAGAGCAGCAGTTTCCTTCTTATTTGCGAAAAGAAAGTTCTCGGGTTTGAGATCACGGTGCATCACGCCATGTTTGTGGCACATCTGAAACACAAAGATTCACAATTAAATCCCTGGTTTACCACCACAAAAAATTTAACCTCCAAATGCAGGCAACCTACACAGGGTACTTCTACTGTTCATTATTGTCTAACAAGTGAGCTTAAAAAAAAACTAGCTCTTCACTAAACCTTAACACAGTAAATGCAACCCCAAATCCCAATAATCAATCACCAAGCTCAACCACCAGCACAGAATCTGAAAAATGTATATATGTACAAAAGGAATAATACAGTGTCCATGTGTATGTACTTCTCCATCACTGTGTTGTGTCCATGCCAAGTTTAAGTAACCATCATTAAAAAACCTATCCCCCATTGGCCCCTTCACCCTGGCCACTGCTAAAAGTACTCCAAAATTGATTTATTATATCCACTTTTACCATCAACAGTTTTCCCCCCTCCAAACCAATCACCTAGAATCTACCAGATACCAAAATAATTTGGCTCAAGTAGACCCATTATGAGGTAAATAAAACTCTAATAGCACCAACCCTAGCACCACCAGATCTCAATTAACCTCCACCACAATCCAAAGACCTAATTTGAATAAAACAAGCTAAATCATTTAAATAAATCAAAATCCTCACTTTCCCCAAACAATTAAAAAAAATAAAATAAAATACAAAATTAAACCCACAACACCAAAATTCCCAGATCCACAACCCCAATAGAGCAAGAATTTAAAAATCAAAACTTTACAAGAAATCCAAACCTGAACAACTTCAACGATGGTTTTGGTAACAGCAGCAGCAGCTCTCTCGGTGTAATGGCCCCTGGCAACGATACGGTCAAACAACTCACCACCCTCACAGAGCTCCATAACAAGATGAACCGCACTATCATCTTCGTAAGTATCCTTCAAAGAAACGATGTTAGGGTGTTTTGGAAGGTGCCTCATGATCTCAACCTCTCTCCTCACATCCTCGATGTCTATGGCGGTTCTCAGCTTCTTCTTCGAGATCGATTTGCACGCGTAATCCTCGCGCGTCTCCTTGTCCGTACAAAGGTACGTGACTCCAAACTCGCCGCGACCCAGCTCGCCACCGAGCTCGTAACGCTGCGAGATCTCGCGACCCGTTGGGTCCTTCAAGACGACGAGCTTCGAGCCTCGAACGACGTCGTTTCCGTTCCCGTAGTCCACTGCGAAGGGGTTCTGCTTCTCCTTCTTCTTCTTCCCTTTGTTTGGCTTCTCGCCATCGTGAAGAGTCGACGGCGTCGCACAGCAGTTACCCATCGAAAATCAAAGAACGAAAAGGGAAAAGAAAGAAAAAAAGCCTCGGTTTTTACGAGGTTAAGGTTTCAATTCGCGAGATCCAGCTCCCCCAATTCAAGCTGAAAGTTTCGAAAGAGGAATTCCGGCGAATTGAATTCAAGAAATGGAGGTAATTGGTGGAGGTGAAAGATAATTTTGACTTTTGGAAATGGGAATGAATTTAGGTTAAAAAGGTGAAAAATTTGGGATTGAAAATTGAGGAACAGGAACAGAGAGAAGGGGGGTATGAATGAATGTTTAAAAAGGGAGGGTTTTGGAATTAACGATGATGAGGAATTGAGGAATTAAGCGTGTTTATGGCACTATGGACGAAATGGGGGTTTGGATTTTCTTTTTTTCTTTGGGTTTGAAGGTCAAACTTGTTTCGCAGAGACTTCGTCCATTGTCATCTTCTTCTTCTTTCTTCCTCCTCTTCTTCTTCTCTTTCTTCCTTAACCCTCTTTTTTTTTTTTCCCTCTCTTTCTCTCTCTTATTAATTAAGATCTTTTCTTTTTTGTTTTTTTATTATTATATTAATATTTCTTACTATTATTATTGGCAGCTAAATGAGGCTGTTTTGTCCAAATAACTACAGTTCAAACTAGGATTAACAAGCTTCCTTTTTTAAAAATAATAAAGAAAAAATCTTTTGCTTTAAGTAATGTACTAATTTTGTTCTGTTTAGCTAACTAATTTTGTTTTTTTTCAATGTATGTTATTTTATTTTATTTATAAGTATGACTAATTTAGGTAATTTAATGTTGGTGAGTGAAAGTTGTTGAGTTCCATTGACTTGACTACCCTCTTTCTCGCTGTGTAATTTCGTTTGTGCCATTAAAGCTTGGATGATCCGTTACAGCTTCACAGTTTTTTTTTTTTTTTTTAATTCACTTGTGAGGTTCATAATTATAGAAAAAGATGTTATGGGTTGAAGGGGTAATTTAATTATTAAAATTGTTCCTGTATTCCTAATTTGATGATAAAAATAACTAAAAATATATTCTCAATAATGTTAAAACGTCATAAATAAATTTAAATATGTAAAAAATACTGTGTGATAAATATTAATTATTTTTTATATTTGATTGATTTTTTATTTTTAAAATTTATTAATATTTTTATCACGAATTACAAATTCATAAATAATTTTGGTGATTAACCTTGATTCAAATATAGTTTTTTGAAGATCATTTTCCAATTTTTTTAAAATATTTTCATTGTATGATATTCAAATATTAAGTTTAAAATGCGTGATTTAAATGACATATCTTCACAAATATATTAATTATATAAATGTACTTTCACTTCTATTTTTTTTTTAAGAAAAATAATGTTGGTTTTAAAAATGCATCATTGGTCTAATTTGATAGCTAGTCATAATCCTTATTGCCTTAGTTGGTGTCCCCATTGAAAAAGTTAAAATTGAAATAACTGAAATACGCAATCTTATCTTATTACTACGAAATGCTATTATATTACACTAATTAATAGCTAAGCATTAGAAAAGGACTACCTAATTAAGACCTTCTAGAAGTCCTCATATGTAATAATAATTCTTCGGTTATTTTTTTAAGTTTAACTTCAAGATTTCAAGGTAGAGAAAATTGAGATTTTATGTGAAATTGAAAAATAAATTAAAATATAAAAACGTAAAATTATAGAAAAATTTAAATCGTAAAATCGTATGACTTAGTTTAAATTGTGTAAAATCGATTAACTCATAAAAAGTCATAATATCGAAAGATTTTAAGAGTTTAATCGAAATTTTAGTTACCTTGATTCCAACTAATTTTTCCATCGGTGGATGAAGGATCCAATGAAATTAAAGAGGTTTCTTTTTTTTTTTGTCGAAAGAGGTTTTGAATAATCATCATGTAATAATAAGAACATTCTCATCCATTGCTTCATCAAATGTGTTGACCTTTTCAATAATTATTAGGGTGTGATATCATATTTTTCTTTTTGAACTCGAATAAGATTTGAACTCGAATTTTTTTATAATAGGGAGAATGTAATATTATATGAACTATAATTTATAACGAGGTGGGATATCATATGATAAGTTGATATTATTAAATGTTTAACAATAATATTAATAAAGGTAAAAACAAAAGTCAATATTAAGTCTCTTATGCAGTTATGCTTCAACGAGAAGCTTCCTTAATTTGTTGACTACTTCAAAATAGATAGTGATTTTTTTTTGGGGGGGGGGGGTGTTTTAGGTGTATTTTTTATCTTTAATGTAAAGTTACAACTTGTATGTTAGTATCACTAAGTGGGGAAATAATTAGTATTAGATTA
>JASCZI010241779.1:23233-36030 GCA_036250425.1 Stylosanthes scabra
ATTGTTGTTGGTGTTGGTGTTGGTGTTGTGGTTTCCTCCTCCAATAACTTCAGTGTTGTCATGGCCAGTATTCATGATCATGGAGCTGCTAGTAGTGTTGATGTTGTTGTGGTCAATAGTTGAACCTGCAAGAACAAGAGCACTGAACTCCCTACTCATGCTTGTGAAGTTCTCACTGGAACCACCATCTGTGCTTGCCATGGACATAGAAGATGAACGGTGGCTGTGATGAGTTTCCCAAGCTTCTCTTCTCCTATTATTCCCTTGCTGGTTTGTTGTTGTTGGGGGTCTAGGTGGTGTCAAGGCATGGATTTCTCTTATGGTGTGTTCTTCTTCTTCTTCTTGATCATCACCACCACCATGTCCATGTTGTGTTGTTGTTCTTGCTGCATGGCTTGTGGATGCAAATTGCTCATTCAACATGACAAGTTATTATGATTTGATGTTGATGAAGGGAAAGTGTGGATCAAAGGCAACAAAGTGAAGGGATTTATTTTCATTCAGGCATTCAGTCGAATAGTGTGTGTGCTTTCTTTTCCTTTTTCTTTCTTTAGTTGGGGTGGCTAATGAATGGAGAGAATTATGGTGAGAAACAATAATAATAATAATAATATAGTGAATACCACACATAATACATAGAAGGTGATGGAAAACGAAAATTCAAGAAGGAGGCTCTACAAAAAATATATAAAAAAAAAGGAATGGAAAATGATAATCCTACACACTAAAGCTGAAAAGTAATAAGGACAATCAAATAAGGCCACAATAATATACCTTTGACATTAAATTAAAATCTCTTTAGAAAGCAATATTTTATAATTTTTTCCCCATGATTTTTCTTAATGTAATAATATATAAATTAGTAAATTTCTCTATTTTGCATGTTTGGTCCTTGACCTTTTATGCTTTTTCGTACTCGCCCTATAACAAATTGGGGTTTTTTTTCTTAATCATCTTGAGTAACTTTTTTTCCTTAATACACTAGTATGTATGTATAACGAATTTAGATTTATATAGTTAACTCCGTTATCAATTTATGACAATTCCGTAGTCACCTTAGTACATAAGAATGTCAATTTCGTACTTTTAGGCAGCCAAAGAAATTTAATTGTTGTTAGGGAAGTTAAAAAAAAAAGTGTTACCTTTTCATTGTTTTTCTTCTATTCAATAAATTAAAAGTGATGTTCATTCAATAAGTAAGTGTATATTATGTTATTGCTATTTAATTTGCTAATAATTTTTCTTTTTAAATCTTGTTCCGCGTAAGCTCATCTTCCATCTTATTTTATGACAGTGATATATCAAACATATTGTCGTCATATATCTTGCTTGCACAAGAAGCATACACCACTCCTAATTAATATTCAAATATATTTCAAATTATAGCATTTTTTGCCTAATAAACAAAAAAAAAATAGAAAAAAGGGAAAAATAATGCGTATATAAATTTATATGTTTTTAATATATATTTTATATAAATAATTAATTTAGTATTTAATTTAGCCATTTTTTAAAAGTAAAAAACAAAAAAAAATTAACTGCTTCTAGATACTTATGTTTTTTTTCCGTTAATTTTTTTTCGTTAATTTGATTTTTGAGTTGGGTGATTTTGTTGTCGGCTACAAATTCTGAGGGTCCCAAGTATTAAGTGTAGGAACAAAATTGCACCACAAAGATTATACACGTGTCATGCTGAAGGGTTTTAATATAAAAAGATCTTTGAGACGTTGTATTGATTTGAAATTTTATATGTAAATCCACTTGGATGTAGCTACGTATGTTTCCTCTCCATGCAGATGCTGACGTCATAAATCATATATTTCTCCATTCACCTCTTGCCACGTGTACGGTTCCACTTGCACTCCTCACTTCGCCTATCATATCAACATGCCTATTATTCACGTCACCATTCTTATTTATCCTAATTTTATTCTAATAATAATAATAGTGCTCAAAACTTGCTCAATTTTAATTTTATTCTACATATGTGGAATGATAAATTGATTGTGATTTACAAAAATTGGAAAATTTTAACAAAAAGACACATTGATATTTGTATTCAAGATAAAATTGTTAGGAGTAGAAAACATATAAATTCAACAAAACCCTAAAATTAAAGGGAAATAATAATAATAATTAAAAATATAATTGACACTTGACAGGCTATATAGTAGTTTACCAATGAAAAAGTTCCACTTGGAGAGTTGGATGTTATCAAGTTTTTGCAATATCATCCATATTAATTAATTAAGCTATTCTTAATTGAAATTTAATAATAATATAATAATTGTTAGCTATTACTATCATTGAATGAAATTGGAGTGTGAAAAAGATGGGAGGGCATAATAGTGACTTGGGTTACCCCACCCTCATAACAAACAAATTTAGGTACAGGATTTGGGAGGGAACTTGGGTGTGTGTATTGAGAGAGACTTTTTAGGGTTTTATTGGTTTGGAGTTGGTGATGAACAAAATTAACCACTTATTCTTTATAATATAATCATCTTAAATTCTCAAAAGATATATTAAAATAAAACTTTCATATCAGATTAGGTTCTATCTTTACACTAAAAAATAAAAAATAGAGGAAGAAGAAGTTATAACTTGATGACTGATGAGTAATAACATGTGTAAAACGACTGCTATACATATAATTTGTTCTACAATTTTTTTTTTTAAAAAAAAGAAAAAAAGTATAAAGGCCTCGAAGTCCTGCATAAGGTTTGGAAAATAAAACTACTATAACTATAAAAAAAATTAATTACTATATATTTCATTTCGAATTATTATTTTAGTGACTAATTTTTAATATTTGAAATAAATTCTTTCTAATCTCTAAAATCTCTATGCTAATTGTTTTTAATTTGTTTGTTTCATATGTATGGGGTTGTCTGTATGTATATGTATCAACTTTTCTTTTCTTCTTCTTTTTTTTTTTCTTTTTTCCTAGCTTCTTGTCTTGTTTAATTGTTCAAGGTTGACGATTTTAACTATTAAATATGTCGGTGATAAGCTAGGTTTATATTGAATATGTCACTGATGCATGGTACGTGTAGGTTTTCTATTAAAGAGGAGATTAAAAAAAAATGCTGATCATAGACACATTTTCCTTCATTTATTTCTCTCATTAATTAAGTGGATTTGGCATTTCAAATTTGTCCGACGCTGAATTTGAAAGTAACTTAACGCCATATTTGAGTCAAATTATAGAAGATAGGTCACAACATTATTAATGGAGTCTTGCCCTTAAATGATGTGTCCTTACATCGTTCATGGATGTAATATATAGCACTAGTTAAGAGATAAGAGGGACCCTTTGTCGTTCATCAACCTATGTGGTTGTAACATATCTTACAGGGCTTTGATGATGTTGCCTTTTTATTAGGGAGGAGGTGGAACAAACTAGAATGTGGAAAACCAAAAGAGAAATTCAGGTGGTAATTATGTTGTCTTCAATCTAGCTACTACCATCTAATTAAAGTCAAGTACAAAAAAACAAATTTCAGCTAAAATATCTGAATAAATCGAATAAATCGTGACCTAGTTAATCATTTAATCGAATAAATCGTCATTATTCGTCAATGAATTGTAATTCAAATGACATTTATCTCATTAGAGGTCCCGTACACCTTTTCCCAACTTAAATAAGTGAACGCATGAAGCATCTATTTTATAATAATGATCTAATAAGAACTTATTATATGCAACTTGGTTTTACTTGCGCTAACAACAATACTTAGAAATTGCTAATTCAGTAATTAAGTTACTTCATTACAAAAAAATATCATGAATGGGCCTACTATGTTTTAACAAAAAAATAGGCCCATGTGGCCAGTGTGTGTTCTTTCCCCTCTCACGTAGAGCTGTTGTTAACAAATGTCCACGGCCATCCCCGGTTAACTTCTTGTTAAATAAAAAAAGTAGAAGCAGGCCCAAGAAAACGGAGACAGGCCCTTATACCAAAAATATTAAAAAAAAAGCCAGATCATTGTATAAAAAAAAAGGCAATACCAAAAAAAATTGTATAAAAAAAAGAGCCGAATCCCTAAAACATAACTGAAATTAGTTATAACGGTCATGATTGGATTGGAGTTTAAGTATTTAACCTATTAAGAATAGGATGATCAAAATAAAATGATATATTTATTCAAAATATAATTTAACGATCTTAAATAAATGTAATCTAATAATTTTAAAACAGCACATGAATTTCCATATATTATTAATATATGATATGATATGATGGTATAATAGCAATACACATTATCAGCGTTATTCTCACTTCAATTTCATAAGCGCATAGAACGACATCATTAAATAATCATCCATTTAGAGTAAGAAGCAAGTATATGTATGAAGCCATGAAGAGTTGAGAGAGAGAGGGGGGGCATGAAGCCATGAATTCAGCAACGTCATGGGTTGACTTTATTAGGCATCCACATGGTTTCGAAATTCCACTCCATCGTCTCCACCATGCCACCACCTATAGCCACCCTTCAAGCTTTACCCTTCTAACTATTTAAATAAAAGGAAACACCATTTTCCATCCCTGAAACCTTTTTATTTTGGACTTAACATTTTTTAATGAATCGAAATTTTCAGAGCAGTCATAATTAATTTAAAAAATTGACAACTCAATTCTTGATACGGCACATTACTTAAGGTCAATTCTAAAATTTTGATTTATTAAGGGGCGTTAAGTACAAAACGAAAAAGTTTAAAGATAAAAAATTATATTAATTCTTTAAATAATTATCTTAAGTGATTTCTGTTGTTGATCCAATCAAGCGCTCTTATTAACACATCGGCATGTAATATATCATGAGTTTTTGGACCAATTAAATGAACAAAAACTTTGGACATAATATAATAAAAAATAAAAATTTTTCGAGCAACTTTTTTTATCCTTTCCAAATTTAAAATTCTAGAGTTTTGGTTAACAAAATGTTATTATCTTCTATGTTTAGTTGGAATGTCAATTTATTAATAGAATGAACACAATCTATCTAAATATTTCACGTTTTAGCATAGACCTATATTCTCATATTATGTTGCAAAACCAAATAGAGAAACAACACGTATATCTTTGGTTGGCATTTTCCTCTTATTAGTTATCTCACTTTTGTTTTCATCACAACGAAACCTTTTTCTTTAAAAAAGAAAAAGAAATTGTCATCATCTAATGTTTAATATTTTTGTTCCCTTTTGCAAGAGATGGGTGATCCATGATAACTGCTTTTGAAAATGAGATTATCATTGATCATGTTAAATTTTTCTTTTTTTATTCTCAGGTGGACATGCATGTTTTCCATTATGCTTGTCATTTTTTCTCAACAAGAAATAGAAAAAGGGAAAAAAGAAAGGGAAAAAAACTCATCAATAATTACTATATATAGACTATGAACTTTGACTAATATACAGAAACCTTCCAGAAAGGAACAATTAATAAATCATGATAATTTTTTGTTAGTAATTAATTTTTTTTTAAGAAAGGTTTATATATGTGTGTGTTTTAATTTACTAGCGGCTAATTTTACTAAAAGAATTGAAATCACCAAAAAATATTATATTATTGAAAAAAATAAATTTTAAAAATTTTTCTTTTTAAACAAACGGATAAAGTGACCTCCAAACAACCACTTAATTAGTTTATTAAAAATATAAAAAACAAAATTTGAGTTTGCTCCATCAATAAGGGATATAAGCTGTGCATGTTCTTCATTTTGATTATTATTGGTAAACCCTAGAACGAATAAAGCCATGTATTTTGGCGCACTTAATAAATACTCAAAGCTATTTCCTTTCTTCCCTCGCAAAATGGAAGTGCTTCGTACTCCAAATAAGTGAAAAGGGATAGGTTAATTAAAATAATAATACCATTATTATATGTGTACGAATCAAGGGACAGGTTGATCATTATCAAAGGGAAATTCTAGATTATTGCTTTTGAATATGATTACATCATGTAACTTTGAATTTTAAGCGTCTTATATTGAACTTTTATTGGCTGTATTGGTTTTTAGAAATTCCCTCTAATTTCTCTTAAGACTTCTTGGAGATAATTAATATCTAAGTCATATAGACTAATTAGGTTACATACATATAAAAAAAATCTACCATCAAATATAAAAATGATGTATTTTAAATTTTATTAAAAAGTTATATTATAAAGTAAAATATATAATTAAAAATGCACACAGAATATTTTATAATGGATAAAAGTATTTTCTAAAAATAATTAACTAAAAATAAAATAGCATTTCACTCATCATTAATTAACAATAAATAAATAAAAATATTTATTATATATTATTTTTATCTATTATTAATTATTTTTAGTTGCAACTTCAAAATATTCTAAGATGCAAGAGAGTATAATGGTGGAATATATATATATTAGGGTTGCTTTCTTTGTGGGTCAAGAGAGAGAAAAGATCCAAGAATTTAGTCACAACACACACTACAATATATAGCTTGAATTCATATTCAGCTGACTTAGTCTTCTACCGACTAAATTAAACCTACCAAAGTTGAAGAAGAAATTAAATTGAATGATTCTAAATTTTGTCTGTGCCTTCCAGACAAATGCTTAGCAACAACAATAGTAATAACAAAAATATAAATTTGGTCAAGGAAATTGGAGTTAATAAATTAATTAAGGACCTTTTATCACCGAATGTCACTCTTGTGAACAACAAAGCAAAACAAAAGAAAAAAACAGAGGCTGCGTTAACATTTTATATGTGCATTTTTATCTTAATGCTTATGAAATACTAAACAAATAATATAATAATCACCATAACAAATATAACAGATAGCGACGATTTTGAACTGTTGCAAAACATTTAGCAGCGATTTAAATATCTACTGCAATTTATTGAAATTACTGTAGTGAATAAAGTAATAATTTTCTTTTCACAAAAAATAATTATTTTATACATATTTTTTATAATTTTTATTTTTATTTTTATTTTTGGGCTTGTTATAATTTTTATTTATATTTGATGTTTATTATTTGGATTATATCTCATTTATATGTAAATTTTAGTCTAGTCTTCTTATCTTTTTAATTAATTTTGATCTCCTTTTCTCGATCAAATTTATTTTTGGCCCCCTCAAATTTATCTTAACTCCATAAAAAAAATAAATCCTAACATATTTCATTTGAATTCAGAATCACCAGCAGCGATTATAAAACTTTGGTTCATTCATGCATGATACATTGATACTTGCAATTAATATAAGTAAGTAATTAATTAAGTAATAATGGAGTATGAATGAAGTAAATTAAAGGCTTATATATGCATCAATGTTAAATACTTAAATTACTCATTCCCGAAGGTATAGTGATGATTGATTGACGAATTCCCACAAAAGATAATATTTCTTTAAAATTTTAGTTATTTGCACATTTACCAAAAAAAATTAACCAAAAAATGTCTTATGAAAATACTCATATTTAATATCTAATTTATAAATAGAAAATTCAATAAATAGTAATGAAAATATTTTTTTTTTGGTAAAAAATCCCTAGTTAGCTAAATTAGTCAAGTTGGCCGACATAATAAAAAGAGATTATTAATTAACTTTCAAAATTCCTTTCCGCCATGTATGTGGGGTCACAGGTAACTTGCTAAACTTTTTTTTTTCTCGTGATTTACTCTAATGGTATATGATTCATTATTAAATTATGCTTGGAAAAAAAAAATCTTTACTTTAGTTAATTTACTCAACTGACCTTCTAATAATATTTTTGGTAGAGCGAGAAAATTAAACAAAACAAATCTATATATATCACATAATGGGAATCATATCCCACAAGAGACGATACCTTCAAATGATAGGTTTGAATAACAATCAACAAAAAACTTATAAATTCCATAAATTCTCTTCAAAGTTATCATAACTTTCTCTTTATACATTAGGAACGTGTGTTACAAAAACTTTTTTTTTTAAAAGCAAAATACTCTATCAATTTATAAATAGGTATCTTTTTGGTAATTGATTTATAAATAATGATTTATTTTTAAATTTCACTTGTATATATTAAAATAATTCAAAATATATCGGAGTTATAAGGATTTAAAACACTAATAATATATAATATATACTTTAGATGGGCATAATATATAAGAATTTAATTTTGATATATTGTCAGTAAAATTATTTTACATATATATTTAATTTTGAAATATCATGTCAACAAAAATAATTTTTTTTTATTGATTCCGTAATTAATCATTAAAACAACGGATGTGATTAAAAGACTGTGTAAATCGTTTTACACCATCACTCAATATATAATACTAATAATTTTTTTTAATTAATTAATTAATTTGTTTATTTGCTCTCGTCACTTGTTCCAAAGATAATTAGAGTATCATTAATTATAAAACAATAAATATTTACTAAATGAGATTTATTTGTGAAAAAAAATAAAGTTTTAATAGTTGATCATACTTATTTAAAAATAGAGAAAGTATAGGGATTGGATTTGAATTCTATTTTTATTTTTGAAAATACAAAGCTTAATACTTACAATAAATTGTTATTATTATTATAAAATTGAGGCTAACATTTTTATTTCTATTATTATCGCAAAAGGGGAATCGAATTGAGGTTAGCTTCTGAGTTCTAACACTTGTCAAAGTTCTTCACCATTTGAATTTGCATGGAATTTCTAGTACCACCGGGAAACTACTCCGAATATATACCCTTTCATTTTTCACAACAACAAAAAAAAAAAGACCACAAGCTCAAAAATCATTTAAAAAATTTATGAAAAATGGACACTCGTAAACCCATGACGCCACACATGATATCACTTTTTGTTTTTTTAAATGATATCACTTTATTAATAATACGATGAAATTTCAGATCCAATTAATTTTATATGAAAATATTATTTTAAAATTATTAAATTATAATTTAGTTAAAAAAATTAAATTATCTAATAATTTTTAAAAAATAAATTTATATAAAGTTGACCATACCTAATTATCCATTTTAATAGAGGCTAATTTATACAAAAACATAAGATTGGAACGGTAACTATTTTTGGCCTTAGAAGGGCATGAATGAATTTTTTAGTTAAAATTTGATAATTTTATATTTAATTGATAATTTTGTTGCAATTTTTCATTATATATCAAATTTTGGTTTAACCTTTTTGTGTGTTTTCTAAATAATTATCTAAATATACTAAAGATACTTTTCTCAACAAAAAATATTTTCCTCAACAATTTAATAATTTTAAAACTTTTTTTAGTAATTTACTCTATTTTCCATGATAATATGAATATCCTGAAAGTAAAAAGTATAAATAACCAATAATTTTTAATCAATAAATCAATCAACAAAAAATAGAACATTCGAAACTACTATTTATAAAATATTCACAATGAATGAAAGCTATAGAACATTCGAAATCTAAAGTAACATTAACCAATTTTATATATTTTTTTAAAATAGAATATCCGAAATATAAAAAGATAGAACATTCAATTTAAATTATTGATTAATATTGACTAATTTTTTTTATTGATTACGTATGATAAAAACCAAGTGAATCAAAAGTAAATCTCGAAGAATATGTTTTTTTATAAAAAGGAGAAATAATAATAATAATAATAATAATAATAATAATAATAAATAAATAAATAAATAAATGAAAAGAATGAGAAATTTCCAAAATGAATAATAAAGAAACAAAAAGGAAGAAGCTTCATAAGCACCGCACAAGAGAGAGAGGGCAAAGGGTGAAACTTGAAAGGGGCAAAGGGTCCATTCCAATTTCCAATTTCCAATTTGCAATTTGCAATTTCCAATTTTCCATTCCCTCTCTGAGAAGAAGAAACTAAAGCCGCCCCCTTTCTCTTTCTCTCTCTAGAGCCCTACAAATATGAACAACCCTTCATCCCTCTCCTCTCATTCTTATTCCTTCCATTCTTTTTCCAACCTTGTTTTGATTTCCTTTCAACAACTACTCTGACCCCAACACACACACATACACACAACACAATAAAGCTAACTTCTTTTTAAGGTTGGTTGGTTCGTTCTTCAACACGCCCACCACCTGCTTGTTCTTTTGTTTCTTTTGCTAAGGTGAGAATATCAACATTGCCGCTCAAATCTCTTTAAAGGTTTCGTCTTTCCTCCCATTGCGATCTGGCTTTTCTTCTCTTTGATCCACTTGTTCTGATTGCGTGTGATGGAGAGGAGAGGAGAAAAAAGAAAACCCCCTGTTGGGTTTTGTTTTTGTTTAAAGATTCAGGTTATGAAAAATAAAATAAAATTTGTTTTTTACAAAATTCTTGTGTTGAAGGATCAGGGTCATGGGTTTATTGAATAAAAAAAACCAAGCTTGGTGAGTTATTGTCACATAAATCTCTAAATTCTGTTTTCCATAAATCTCATTGGGATATTCTGGCTATCATTTTGATGTTTCATGTAATGGGTTTTGCTCTCTCGCTCTCTCTCTTTGTTATGAAAGTTTGCATCTTTGCATTTATTGATAGATCTCTTGGTATGGTTGTGATATTCATCTAATCATCTATGCTTATGCATTTACTTTGTGGCCAGGGTATAATCCAAGATTTTGCAGACTTATAATTCTATGGTAAGCTTCCCTATACTTTTGCTCTCATGTTTGATTTAGGATTGGAAGGGTTAGGAATGGTGTCAAATTTAAGGGATAATGCAGTAAACCGTGATATTCAAATGTGGATCAAAGTGGTTTTGATTTGAATTTAAATTTCTCTCAATTTTTTTGGATCACTAGGGAGAAGCACCAGCATTCCTTGTTGATGACCTTCAGAATGAGCCTCTTAATGGCTTTGAATTGAAAAGTGGGACTTGCAAAACTACAACTACAATTGGTGATAAAACGGTAAGATTATACATCATGCCATATTATGAATTAGATTAGTAGCTAGACAATCTTCTGCCTACAACGAAAAATGAGCCTCCATTTGTTTGACAGTATGTCATTGGTGGCGCTGATGATGGAACTTTGTCCATTGAAGTTCGAATTTTTGACAGTAGTCTTGGAGAATGGTCAGTTTAAGTTTCTTGGCTTCATAGCTGCTCCTCTCAAGCTTTTGGTGCTGAATATCCATTTTAAATTGCAGGGTCCACCCCACCGTGTATGGCACCAAACCTCTGTTGAGCAAAGGCCACTCTGCCGTGTCTTTGAACGACCGAATACTAATTCTTAAGAAGGGTGCTAAGTCAGATGATCAAATATGGTTTTTGGAGGTTGGTGTTTTGCAAACTGAAATCCTTAATTTGATATATAACCATTACTAGATCATGGAATGTCAACATTGCTAGATTTCTATACTCTCCTAATAGATGTTAAATATTTTGGTTTTCACATTATTGGCAGGTGGACACTCAATATGTTAGGAAGCAGCAAAAACAACTGGGGACTGAGGCTGTTGCGTGGAGTAAGGGTGTGCTAGGTAATGTCGAGAAGCCCGTTGTTATCAGTGGACCTTCTGGGGTAGGCAAAGGAACATTGATATCAATGCTGATGAAGGAATTCCCATCCATGTTTGGTTTCTCCGTGAGCCACACCACTCGTGCACCAAGGAACATGGAGAAGGATGGAGTCCATTACCATTTTACTGAAAAGAGTGTAATGGAGAAAGAGATTGAAGACGGAAAATTTCTTGAGTTTGCTTCTGTTCATGGTAATTTATATGGGACCAGTGTTGAGGCTGTTGAAGTAGTAGCAGATGCTGGGAAAGTATGTTCCTTCTGAATTGTTATCAATGCATTTTGTCATATTCTTGTCCTATGATAGTACCTCGGATATCATTTTTGAGATTTCTCATGAGCCTTTTTTTTTAATCTTTCAGAGGTGTATTCTTGATATTGATGTTCAGGGCGCTAGATCCGTGAGGTCTAGTTCTCTTGAAGCCATATTCATATTTGTTTGTCCTCCATCAATGGAAGAGCTGGAGAAGCGCCTTCGTGACAGGTGAGTAATAAGCTACCTAGACATGCCCTTTTAAATCCTATAATTGCCCAAAACCCCATGCTGATCTCAACTTCTTTGAAACCAGAGGGACAGAGACAGAAGAACAAATCCTGAAGCGACTCCGAAATGCTGCGGCTGAGATTGAGCAAGGGAAGTCATCGAAGATATTTGATTTCATCTTATACAATGACAATCTTGAGGAGTGTTACGAGAAACTCAAGGTAACTTAACTGCTCATACACAAACTTCTCAATTTCGTTAACTTTCTAACTATCTGCATAGCCTGATGTGAAGTATCCATTGTTACAGAAATTATTGGGACTTAGTGGTTGTGTTGCTGCTCCACCTAAATCAGGTAAGAATAGATTCAGTAAATAAATGTGATCCTCAGTCTTAATTGCATGAACAGAAATTGATTTATTGAATCTGTCACCCCAGCAGCACTTAGAGAGTTCAATCTACCATTGGATCATTCGGTGTCAAAAATCGATGACAAGATTATCATAAACTGCATTTCTTCTGGACTGGAGAAGGAATCAAAGAATTTGTAAGCCCTCTAACCTTTGCATGCTAAGATTATGTTTAAGATTCATTCAGTTACAAATCTAACTTTGCACTTGGCATAACAGGATCATGTTGGATGTCTCCACCCTCAAAGGTGGTGCACCCGCGCGGACAAGAGGGTTGGATTTTCAGGCCGTCGGCTCATTTTCGGATGGTTTGATTGGGATGGAAAAGCTTAGCTAACATTCAATGAAACTTGGCCAAACTAACTTGGTTTTCTCCATTCATATATAACTTGAGGAAGATTGGA
>JASCZI010241779.1:36116-61442 GCA_036250425.1 Stylosanthes scabra
AATTGAATTGACTTGAGAAGTGTTGGCAATCGCACAATTATTATTCCCCCCACAGCCAAATGATGAGATGGCTTGTGATTTTTGCATCTCCAAATGAACAACACATAATTTGATTCATTTCATGATTTAGCAAGACAAATTATGGTTGAAGTCTATCTACCTTTTTACCGGAATTCCTCCATTTTCATGCATAGGGCCTACAACATGAACAACACAAAGTTATGATGTTTGCTTCAGGCAATTGGTGTTTGACACGACATAGAATTTCAAGTCACAATTTTAACACAAACTTCGTTGTCATGTTTTTATGCCTTATGTCACATTCATGCTTGTGAGATTGTAATAGTAATTGGTGTCAATCTTATTTAAAAATATTTACTATTTTTGTTATGAAAAGATGTTATTAGAAATTGTTGGAGTGGTTTTATGCCCCACATATTTGGCTCTGGTAGGTATTAATTTCCTATCAAGGGCCACTGAGTGAGACAACACATTCATCAACATTAAGAGGAAAAATTGAATATAGTATCTCATATAGTATACATGGGATGTAGCTGAAAAATGTTGATTAAGAACTTGGATAGATGATGGATTGATGGGTTTATATAAGATACCATGAAATAACCTAATATACAAAACTAGCTTTTTTATTTCTTTTCTAGCTTTTGTTATTTTCTTTTGGGGAGAGAAAATGTGGCAAGTGGGAATGTCTGTTAATGCAGTTATCAGTTATGAGAGGGTGAAGCTAAAAGGGGGTGTGTTGTCAACATTTATAAGGGGGACCAAATAGTCTTTCCACTTACATTTTGCCCTACCACCTACCAATAATCCAATATACCAATAGGAGATGGAAATAGCCCAGACGAGTATTATGTTTTAGGAAAGTTTTCAGGTATATCGATAAAATCGATATACTATAACATGTAACGATTGATTTTGATTAAAAAAATTTAAAATATAAATATAAATCAAAATTAATGGTTATAAGTTATAAGTATACCGATAAATATCGGTATAGCTGAAAACCTTCCTATATTTTAAAATAGCCAGTTACTTGCTCATAATTTGTATTGGGTGAATCACAGTTCATAAGAAATTAAAAAAAACTCAAGACAATTCATTCATAAGTTATAAAAATTTCAAAACAATTCATTCGAAATTTTATGTGTTTTTTAAAGAAGAACTTTATTATTTAATAAAAATAAACGTAAAATAAATGTTGAGAGTTGTTTTGGATATTTTGAAATTTAAAAGATTAAAATGTTTGATTTTAAAAACTTCATAGACTAATTTGTATATTTATTCAAGGATACAAGTCAAACAAATCCTATATTCTATTTTCTCTTTTGGTAAATTACCTGTTTAAATTGACAATTTGATTCTATTCGATTATGATAACCTTGCTAATTTTAACATGATAGAATATTATAGAGTTCAATTAGTCAACTATGTACTATGTGTAACTCTAATTATGAATTGGCCAATTAAATTTTGGTCGGTTTGGATCCATAAACCTAAGGGTGGGTGGGCCATAACTCCAACTTACAACTTGGTTTCTGCATCCAATTAACTTTTTTTTTCCCTCACAAATCAACTTAGGTTGGTTTAATGGTTAACTCACTAGTTTGCTTGGAAATTCAAATTTTATCTTATGCATGCAACAACTCAATGGTCAGCGACAAATTCTTAATGGAACTTAAATTTATGAAGAATTAATCTTCGATCTGTCAAATTAGATGATACATTGAAAAAAAAAAACCACCTATTATCATGCCAACTTTATATATTTTCTTGTACTTGTAAGTTGTAACTTTCAATCAACGTGTAGAAGTGGCAAACTGGCAATGAATGAGATTGAATGGGTGGAAGAAGCTTCCTTTACTTTCTACAGAGAAATTAACTCATATTCTTAAAATATATTAAATATATAATTTAATTTTTTGGGATTAGGGCAAGTTGGCAATGGGCATATACATATTCTTCCCTACTTTTGATTTTTGGGAATGGGGGGACCCTTGAATTGAAATCACAGAATCAAGTTGGGGTCACTCACTATTACTACTACTGCTATAGCCTTTGCCAATTCACATGCTAAATCTAGCATCCTACTTGCACTTTAAATTCTCAATTTCATCCCTCTTTAATTATTTTTATTTTATAAATATATTTCATCGGAGGATTACAAAGTAAAAACTCTCTTCGGGTAACAATCACAAAATGTTTAGCCATTTTTATGATTAAAAAAATAAGAGATATTGTAAGAAGGGCCCATTATATTATTTTCTTCTTTTTTTTTGGTCATGGACCCATTATATTATTTTCATAATAATAGAAAATCAACAAAGATTGGAAGTTGCCCAATTATTTGGGAGGCCCATTAATACCAAAACTAAATAAATTTAGGAGGCCCATTTAAATCAATATAAAAAAATAGTCTAGAGCACACCTATTATTGTCCAAAAGAACAACTATGGGCCTATTTCGTCTTGACAAAAACATAAATAGTATAAATAAAAAATAATGCTATTCACACACCCTTTTATTAAACACCACCTTTGCACCCGTATAAAAATACGGTTATTATAGTTGAATCATAAAAAAAGGAATGTAATTAATGCCTCAATTATTGTATTTTATACGGGTATCAATTTGGTGTTTACTAAAAGAGTGTGTGGATAGCAAAACCGTATAATAAATATCCAAATTGATGTCCAAAAATTTTGTAGAGCATACCTTGGTCTCTAATTAATTTTTATTCATTAGAAGTTCTCAAGAATTACTTTCGTAAGAGAGATTGTTTCTTTCATTACTTTCAATCAAAATTTTAATACGTACGTTGATAAATAAGTCCCTAATAAATTTATTATAAGACAGTTAAGTCTTCATAAAATATTACTACATGATAAATTAGTCTCTGTTTATAACAACAAAGGTTTAAACTATGAGAGTAATTTTTATGGAATTTTATTGAATAAATTTTTTTTTTAAAGACTAAAATATTTAATATAAAATTCTCTAGGGACAATTTAGATATTCCTTAAATTGTACAAGGACAGAAACACTGAAAGTCTGTGGCGACAGGAAATCTAGGAACTGAGTTTGTTTACCTGGGAAACTTGAGATGTTCACGAGATTTTACTGCTCATCATATATTATTCTCCTTCCTTACACACATTTTTAAATCTAAAGATTTGTCCATTAATCAATAAATTCATAGTGCCATTAACAAATAATTAAAATGTCAACTCTATTTTATTTTGTTTTAGATAAGATAGAGTATTTGAACAATAATAGTTAGCTTGTTATTATTCTATCACAATCACAAATGTCTATCTCTCTATCTTTGGATTCTCATCTTGAAGATGCAAATGCTCCACCTTTTTCATTTCCAAATGTTATTAATTAATTTTCTTTTTGTCTATTCTTTATGGGATACTGTCAAAGGTATATATAAGGGGTGGCAATGATAATGATAGCCCAAGTTTTAATTTTTCTCTTCATGATGCTTTTTTGTGTGCATACATGCAACTTTAATCCTATAAAGTTGACTGGACAGTTACCACTACTACACTACATGCATATCAATATCAATAATATTAATAATAAAGAAAACTTTGCAGAAAAAAATTAGATAAACTAAAGCATAAGAAAAAAATATATATATTCAAAAGCATTCACTTCTTCCATATTCAAAAGTTGCTTTCTTTTTTCTTCCCTCCCTTTTTTTTTTCCCTTTTCTAGGTGTCTTGTGTTGTATATGAAAATAACGCTATCAAAGACGACGTTAAATAAAATGAGTCAGGTGCTCTATGTTAGTGGTACTTTAGACTTTATAATTATTGATTGAAGGATATTAAATAACTTTAAAATATATTATATAGATATTATAAAATCGATGGTGATGAGCATTGAAATTTCGGTACACCATGGTATACGGAAAATGCTTCCAATAAAATTATTATTAATTAATTAACCTTTGAAAAATATTCATTAACATAACATTAGTCAACTGATTATTTTACTAGAAAGTAGAAATTACACCAAAGATATATACTAATCAATTAAAACTACTTAATCCTCCAGAACTCTGACACACTTAGAATTTAATTTGCATAAACAAACATAACACTTTGATGATTTAATTACAAAAATGTAAACATTAAACAACAACACTCCAATCAGCAAATTAAAACCAAAATCAGACAATACTAATACAACTACTACTATATACTATATATTAAGAATAAGATAGTCATCATCATTCCTAATAATCAAATCACTAACTAATAATACACTATCATAAAGTAATTAAAAACAGTCATCACCTCTGGAATTATTATTCAAGAAGCTGCTAATTAACTAGGCAGGGACATTTCTGAGAGCTGAGAAGAAGAAGAGGTCTATGTCTGGTGAAGAAAAAAATGTTACTGATGATGGTGATTTTGATGAGCAAGTTGGTATCATGACTCTTCTCTTCTTCTTTGGTGGTGGTGGTGGATTTGTTGTTGAAACCTCTGGAATTCTGAACCTTTTAGCCTTTGGTGTAACACACTCATCACTTCTTCTTCTTCTTGATGATGAACAAACATCTTCACCATCATCATGATCCTCATTGTTGATAGTGATAGTAGGCACTCCCATTATTGTTGTAGAAGCTGATGCTGATGATGATGATGCTGCTGCCATTTCTAATGAACTAAATTCCAAATTCAAATTAATAATGGTAATGGGGTCTTATATATATATATATACTCTGAACTCTCTCTCTCTCTCACTCTCACTCTCACTCTCACTCCTCACTTGCCACTTGCACAAATAATATTAATTGAGAAAACCAACATGCATGCAGATTCTCATTCAGAAAGAAGCATATTTCAAACCCAAAAATAGTGTTAGACGTGTTGAAAAACATGTATATATATATAACCCTGAAAAATGAAAAATGATAAACTACTACCACTATCTAGGAATAATAAAATTAATAAATTATATTGCAAGTTCCTTCTTCTACCAAATCCTGATGATAAGATAAAAAGATATAAACAGATGTATAGAATACTCTGGAGCCAGCTTTTCCCCTCTAACTATAGTCTATAGAAGCATAACTTTTTGGTCGAGGTCATATATATATAGAGTTATAATAAGGTACATAATTACATACCCCACATAATGTTCTCTGTTATTTATAGTGCTTGAGATATTATAAGCTTCTGCTGATGCTGTGATTCTTTTTTACTTCTTATTGTTTTTTAATTGTTAAGGTTTTTTAAACACTGTGGTAATAGTAGTATATATCACCTTTATTTCTCTCATAATGATTGTATTGTAAAAAGTAGTTAAAAGTAAATTCACTTTTTTTCATAATCATTTTTTAACCATTATCTTTTAGCATAATAACAACAATAATAGTTCCTATTATTATTGTTACTTTCAATTTTTTTCTTAATCTATTAATTCTATTTTTTCCGCCATTTTTTGGTAATTAAGTACTGCTTTTGAATTTCTTTCCAATTTTATTCGATTTTTAATTTAATTAGGACAGTAAAATTCTCTGACATGCATGGATAGCATAGTGGATACAAAAAAGGTTGAGTATACAACTAATAATTATTACTTTTCTTCGATTTATTCAATCAAATAAAGCTACTTCGTTGCTGCAAAACTGTTAATGTGAATTGAGAAGCTTTTCTGTTTTATTGTCTCTAACCAACCAATTTTTTTAATTTAAAAAAGGAAAAAGAAAGCTGTTAATTGACCAGTTATTGTCTATAGAGTATGAGTATATGGGTCATTCATATTTCATATGTAATTATGTATTCAACTATTCATGTTATCATATGAATGTATTCTTTTAAAAATTATAAAATGCGCCCACCGTGGGGCTCGAACCCACGACCACAAGGTTAAGAGCCTTGCGCTCTACCGACTGAGCTAGACGGGCTTGTTGATATGTATGTTCAATAAGTTCTATTAATCTCATAAAATAAAATGTTTTTGTTACAACAAGAATTGGGCCAACATTTTTGGCCAACATATTCTGGGCCTTCGATGAGAACCATTCCACGCCAAAAAGAAAAGTGCTGACACCACAAAAATATGTTACTCAGCATGAATAATTAGATACATAGCTAAGCCATAAATTAAAACAAGAAACAATGTCCACCTGCAACTTTTCCTCTTCCATCCTCAGCACCAGTATTATCAAAGTTGGGGAGCTAAAATGGAATGAAATTCACTAACATAACAACAACAATCATGAACTGTATCCCATTTAGAAAGATTAAAAGAAAAGACCAATACATATAATGTACTACTTATTTTTTGTCTCCAGTTGCTAGCAGAGAAGTAAGATTTACATTGTTAGGAAAAATTTGTGTGTGCTCAAATGGAATGAGACTTAAATTAATGCAGATCCTGCAAATACCAAATGAACACAGTCTTCAGAGTTTGTAGTCACAACCCCAAATAAGTTAAGGGGCAAAAAACTATTCTTTTTCCACCTAAATGTTAGTCTTAGTCCAACTCCTATACATGTTGAGTATGAAGGTGACTAAAGCTGTAAACTAAAATGAACAAAGTCCTACAAATTTATTTGGCACATCACCACTACTGAATCTCAGATTCTGAAACATTATCTTGTTGTGTCTCAGATTCTTCCAGCAATGGCCTGTGGCATGAAAATGGAGGTGGTGCTGGATCAACACTCAATGTTCCATCTAGTACTCTCACTACCTCCACCATTGAAGGTCTTCGACGTTCATCGCCTTGTAGGCACCAGAATGCAATTCTCAAGATCCTTTCAAGTTCATTTGAATTGGCACCACCTTCAATTCTTTTATCAATCACATTTGCAGCATTCCCTTCTATCCATTCTTTATATGACCACTCACAAAGATCTATGTGATCTCTACATCCGGTCAACAAGGTTAGGACTAACTTGCCGAAATCTGCTATGTCCCTCTCGGCCGAAACGCCACAGTACACTGCCTCGCCATCTACTATCGCAAACCCAGCTTCACTCACCTTGGCTTCTAAGTTCCCATCTAACATGACATTTTCGCACTTCAGGTTTCCGTGGCTTATAAACTCCCTGCATTCAGAGTGAAGATAATTGATGGCCTTGGCCACACTTGAGCAGATGTCAACTCTTTTTCTCCATGTCAGTTTCTTGCAAAGAGTGGAATCGTCTATATACTTGTCGAGAGAACCATTTTTAGAATATTCGTAGACCAAGAATCTATGATTGAACTCACAACAATAGCCCTCCAGCTTCACAAGGTTCCTGTGGTGGATGCTTCCAATCTTCAGAACAGCACTCCGGAACTTCCTTTCATCTATGGATGCATTCAGCTCTTTAATTGCAACTGGGAATTTGTTTGGTAGCATGCCCTTGAACATATTTGGCCTAATTTGATCCTTGAAATTCTCAGTGAGGCTCTTGATCTCTGAAAAAGATAACGCAACTAGGCCCTTTGAATTTGCGCCTGCCGAGGCTAAATTGTCTTTCCTCCTAGTAGAGTTTCTTCTTCTATAGATCCAAAAAATAAATCCAAGTTGAAGGATAACAACAATGAAACATGTGCCTGAGGCTGCTCCAATTAGACAAGGAACACAAAAGTTAGGAGCTCGTTTTGTTGGAGGTGAGCTTCCAAGTGTGGGATTTACAGCAAATGGTAATGAACATCTCTTAACAAATGACACTGAGCTTAGAGATGGATCTGAATAGCCAGTGATATATTCAGATTTCTTTATTGAGCATTGGGGAACACCATCGTTGGAAAAGGTTGCGACGGTACACCTTGAGTCATTCTGGCATATTTGCATACATTGATGCAGACTACTTATGATAACTGGGCCATCGACGGGGTAAATTCCATATAGGTGTGTGTTCGAATATGTCATCATAGTGGAGCCAGGTTCACACTTTTGTTCATATGGAACCAAACAGGTCCCAGTGTCGGTCTGCTCGAAAGGGCACACACAATCAGCCGTGCCTGAGGGAGACAAAACACAGACCCCATGTTTACCACAAGTGGCGAAAACCTTGCACTGATTCTCAACAGCTTGCCAGACAGATCTCCATGATTGTGAAGCCTCCACCCACGAATATAGGCGAAGATTCCCATCCACATCTATCCTAAGAAACCGGTAGTTAACAGATTCATTGTGGTCATCTCCAAACACACTCCAAACAACATTAGAAGAACTTTTGTCTAGAAGTTGTAGAGCTCCATTGTTTGTAAGATATGCAGTGAGATTCGAAACGGAAGGGCTTTCGCTTGTCCAGTAGGGAATATTACTTTCCCAGCGAAGCATCAAGTGTCCTGAAACATTCATTGAAAGACTGTAGTAACTTGACACTAGATCCTTAGTCGCAGCACGAAGCATACTATCACAAGAGAGATACTGTCCTGGGAGAAGTGTATTGCCTGGATCATCAAAACTTTGCCAAATGACCTTTTGCTCTCTGTCCATCAGAACAAGATTGCCATTATCAAGAAGAGAAGCCGACGCGACACCCTTGTTACTGGTGTTGCTGTTCCATAGAGACATTCCCTCATCATCAAACAGAACCATTTCACCATTTGTGGTGAATTGGAAATAGGACATGTTACCTACTACAATCTGAAATCCAGCAGTCCACACCACTGTTTGTTGGCTATATGGTATAGACTCGTCGTTGAAACGAATGCCAACACTATACTGGTTAGGTTCATCAGAAATGTTAAAGAACCCAATTGCAAAGTTTCCATTTTTTGAAACCCAGCTGCCATTGTCAACCACAGAAAGTTTTGAACCCAGTGGTATCTCAGCCCTCACAGCAGGATACAGCAAGAAGCAGATGAAAACACATAGCAATAATGGTGACCTAAGGTAACACTTCTGTTCAAGCATATCTATATATGCTTAGATTGACAAATTAAGATCACATCTAAATGAAGAAGATATTGGATTCCACCTTGGCAATTATACCAAACACCTGTGAAGGGGGTAATGAGATGAAATTAAGTAAAAGGTCTTTGTCAAGCCCCAAGTGTGGTTCAGCAGTGAAATGATAAAAGCTCAAAGATGCATAGTTTCTATGAATATTAGGTAAAGAATGATCACAATTTCAAAAAGAACCACAGTTGAAGAGAAAAATGGTTTAAGTATGGTACCTGAAAGAATAGTCCAAACTCCAAAGCTCAGAAATTCAATAATCCACCACAGAATGCTGCCATGAACTTCAACATGATCGCATTAAAGTTAGGAGACCCTAAAGTGGAAGCCTTTTCCTAATTTGAGTTCCAAAAATTGGAACTTTCTGCAGAGATGGGACCCAAATTAGAGCGAAATGGAGCACATTATTGGAGAATGCAATCACTTTCTCAAAGGTTCAAACTTGAACATGAGCCATGAAAATGAAATTGCAGTAGCACAGAGTAATTCCAATTTCCAACAAGAAGACAAGTTCAAAAAGGAGAATGCAGAAAAATACACAAGCTTTGAACAATGTTGATGATGGCTCAAAAGAGTTATCTTGGCATTTTCCAGAGAAAGAGATCTACATATTGAAGTTGAATGCACCAAATCTGATGACCCAAGATGTCAAGATGAAAACTTTCTTTCTTGTTTTCTTTTTGCTCTGTCTTTTATTAGACGAAAACACAAGTTAGCTATAAAGGGGGTTCAAAACTCAAGGCCAGAGAGGAGAAAGAAGGAAGTTGAAGAAACACTGAGAAGTGAGAGATGAAGAGAGTTGTTAAGTTGGTAATGGATTTGGAAATTGAAGTGTGTGAGAAGTGTGAAGGAAAATGGGGAAGTTGGATTTGTGGGTTGAGATTAGCAGAAGAAAAAATGAGGTGCAAGTGGTAAGAGAGAGCGAGTGAATGGGAATGGAAGCAGAGAGAACTCACGGAAGAACTCAGTGACTGTGTAAATGTGAATCATGCAATTTATTTATTTATTTTTAAATTCCACAGGAAATTACTTTTTTATTTTGTTAACTATAATTTTTTTTTATCGAGCAATGTTAATTAATAAAAATTCAATTAATAATTTAATTTTAATTTTTTAAATTTCAAATATTCTATTTCTAAAAATAAATAAAGTTAAGTGATTGTTGTTTTAGGTTTCGAATATTCTATTATTTTTATTGTTGATGTTTTATAAACAATGATTATGGATATTTTTTTTTATTGATTGATTTTTTGGTTTAAAAAATTTATTAATTATCTATACTTTTAATTCTTTTAATCATTTAAAAACATGACAACAGTATCGCTTATCAACAAATATATCCTAAATTAAATATTTTTAAATAATTAAATTTTTTTAATCAAAGATATAATTTTTTAAAAATATTAATGTTTTTCTATTTCTTTGATGAAGAATTGATTAAAAAAAATAAAAAAATTTATTAAATTTAAAATTTTGAATATATACATTATACAAAATAATTTATTTTATTTTTTCTTTTCACCAAAACATGGCTCTTATTGGCATTATGTTTTTTTTAATTAACTTTTACTTTCATTTAGCTTAAAGACATTGCATACGTGTGACCACGTGAACTTAATTAAGCTACATACTTTATTATTTACACTGGAATAAATAAATGTACTTGACTGAGGTTGGGTTATGGTATAATTATTATTATACAAACCTCCTTTTTAAACACCAAAAAGATTCTTATTATTATATGCATATGATATGATATGATAAAATAATGATATGGAGTGATAAATTTTGAATTTTTATCATTATTATAGTGCTATAAATTAACCATATGAAACTAAGCCTATGGAATTGTCTAGACACAAAATCATAGCCAGCTACACTATGCATGGGCACGAGTTAATTATAACTTATGAGTTATGAGTCACCATTTACATGGATTAAAATAATTTAATAGGCATACAAATAAAATATAGATAAATAAATGAGGGAGATTCTCTTTTGATATATCCTTTTTTTTCTTTTTTAATTTAAAAAGAATAATTTTTGTTAAAGTATGTGTGAAAACTGGAAAGCCCTTGTTGAAACTTGAAAGCATAAAGTGGATTTTTTTATATTTGTTAATTTAAAATATAAATATACTTATAAGTTGCAATGTTACATCAATTATCAAACACATGAATTTAGAATGGATGAGGAATATTATTTGTGAATAGAGAGATGTATGTGTACCCTACTATTATTAGGCTTAATTTTTGGAATTAACTTAAGAGGCTAACAGTTAAGGAAATGGGACCTAAACTACACTCTCCATCGAGTAGTTCAACAACTAATGCTCGTGATTCAATTTTATTTATTATTTATCCGTATAATTACTTTCTAACATAATCAATTATGCAATAATGAATTTAGATTTAGTTAAATGATTTAAGAAAAAAAATGGATACAATACTATTTTGATTTTTTTTTTCTCAAATGATGATTGGAGTTTTTGTGAAGGGAAAACCAAACATGTAGTATACAGAAGTACAGAAGGCTAAGAAGCAGGAAGGAATTAAGGTTCCCGTGATCAAAATGTTATCAGCTTTTGATAAAGTTTCCTTGATATGTCATTGTTATTACTTTTGAGTTTGTCCATTCCATGCCATTGCCGCCTCCATTCTCCATATTCTTCTCTTTGTTCTTTTAGTTTTCTTAGATTACAAAGGTATTCTTCAACTCTCATAAATCGAGAATTAATTTATTATAAATTTGAGTTCTATTTAAAAGTTGTTTTTAGTCAATAAATTATTATATGTGAAAAGCAAAATTTGAAGTCATAAAATATTTTTAAGCGGACTAATCAATTGACCACTAGAGTGTGTTTGATTTAGCGTTTGATGCTTTAAACACACGTTTAGTTTTCTTGAAAGCTTCATTTTTTCTTTTGGTTAGTTTTCCTCTTTCTAAACGCAAACGTGATTCTACCGTCAAATCCAAGTTTTTCAAAAGCTAAAAATTCTTACTTTTGCGTTTAACTTTTCACGTTAGAATATTAATTTAAAAAGTTTATGTTCTATCTACTAATTATGTCCTTCATTATTCCCTTAAAAATTCTATTTCTATTATTTTATATTTTTCTTGATAATTATTTTTTATTTGACATGGTATATTTTTATAATTATAATTCTTGTATATTATAATTTATAATTGTTATCTTTTATAATATGCTGATTTTTTATCCTATTGAGTAGAATAAATTAAAAAAATAATAACTAACTATAAATAATAATAATAATAATAAATTATACTGAACTCAAAAAGAGTACCGAGAATAATAAAAATATACCATAAAAATATTTAAAAAGAACATTAGGGTACTAAAAAAATATATTATAAAAAATACTAAAATAATATTTAAAAAATTATACATGCTTAAAATGATAATATTATAGTTTAATTTCATGTCCATTTTAGTAATTATTTATAAAAAGTGATTTTGTTTAATGTTATCCAAACAACATTCACTTTATCAAAATCAATTTTAATATAAAGTTACCAAATATAAATCATATTGACACAAACTCAATTCTACCCAAAATCAATTTTATAAAATCAAGTTTGATCAAACTTCAGTTTCACAAACGCTAATCCAAACACACGAGAACAATTCAAGTTGATTTGGTATTCTAGTTTTTACCCTCGGACAGGTCCCACACCCTTAATTGAAATCTGAAATCTGAATTGACTTTTTTTTTTTGGAAGGAGAAAATAAGTGATATGTTTTGGGCTTGAACTGGTAGTATAGTGGGCTTCTAGGCCTTTTATAACATATAGACTTAGCCCAAACAATATCTCTTGCCAAAAATCAAAACGACTAGCAATATCCAATTATCCATCTTTAATCCTTTATTATTTTTAAAAAAGTAAACGAAAAAAAAATGTTAAAGCATAATGTTGTTGAATTCATTGATTATAGACTAATCAATGTTTGAGTGGGATAATTGATCTTAAAGCAGATTATTATAAAAGCTATTAGCCAATTAAGTTTCCGATAATTGATCTCTCGCTTTCTTATTTTTGCAACTATTTTCACTTAATCTAATTGAAATCCAAAGATGTCAATGTTATATGGATTCAATTTGGCGTGTAGAATTAAATGAATGAATATATGCTTTCAATTATAGACAACACTATTGTATGCTCCATTCCATTGTTTCAACACAACATTAGATCGATGTGACTTAATTAATTACATCTACTTTTTTTGTGACACTGATGAGAGCTCAGATCAATAAGCTCAAAGTCAAAGGAAAGAAAAGGAAATGGTTTGGCACAAATTTAATTTCGATTCGATTTGATTTTCTTGTCTCCTATTCTTTTGTTTTTCCACATTATTAATTCTTCAGGTAATTTGAATTATACGGGAAAATAGATCAGATATGTCCATTAATGGGGGTGCCAAGTTCCCAAATTAATCAGACAAAGTTTATATATATGAGCAATTCTATACGTAATCAAGCTTACTTGAGTTAGTTATGTACATACATGATGTAGAAATAAAACATAAAATAAAAATATAATTAACAAAATTATAACTTTTCCTTTTCCCGCTTGTACTTTTTAGATTTTCATCTCACCTAATAATGTTGAATTTAATTAATATATAAATCATTTTTGTTTCTCAAAATTCGACCAAATTACTATTAGTGATTTGGAAAACGTGTTATTTTATCACGTTAACCTTTCATACGAAGCACTTAACATTATACATGTTAAAGGGAGAAATATTTAAGAAATAAATGATACACAATAAAGTTACATATTACGTAAAATGTATTAGAAATGACATTAGTTAGATGTGTATAACTTAATCCTAAAAATTAACTTATTAAGTGAAGGATGTCTTACACTTACAAGCTATCAAGAGTTTATATTTATTATAAATATGAGACTTGTAATACATACTTTTATGTCTATCAATGATCGTCTAAAGCTCGAATATGAATTGGTGGATGATCAACAATATGAGATCAAATAGACTTTGATATTATATTAGAATTGAAATTAAATGAATATAATTCAATCCCAAAGGCAGCTCATAGATAAGGAATGTCTCATATATACTTATAAGCTCTTAAGAGTAAATATCTATATATAACTTATAATAAAATGAAATAGTTCCTTGTGATTATAGAAATTAAAGATTAGGTTAAAGATGAAAAGAATTCATCATATCCAATTATATATTTAAATTTTTATATTTAGTGAAAATTTTTACTCTTTATTTAATTTAACTCTTTCCAAAAGATATTACTGAAAATATTTTTTCTGTTGACTTATATATTTTTTTGTTGATTATATTACTGAAAATCTGAAATGGGTTAGATTAAGTTAAAAGATTAAGTAAAAACAGATTGGATGAAAGATAGAAGATGGAAGTGATAATAGTGTTGAGTAGAATTGAGATTGAAGGGTTACAAGTGTGCAAGAAGGAATGGTCCCCATGAAAGGGAGCCACAATAGCCGGCCAAAATTTCCATGTCACATTATCAGACAAATAACATTGAGGTGTAAGATAAGGGCCTTCTCCACTTCTCCCTCTCTCTTTGCCCCTACCACCAAATCAAACTTATACCCATCACTTTCTACTCTCACCTTTTTTTTTATATATATATATAACCTAAAACCCATTAATTATTTTAGTTATCTACTTATCTCTAATAATTAGTCTTTTTTTTAAATTATTGTACTTTATATTTTATTTAAAATGCATTAGTATACCTTATTTTTTCAGTTTTGATAACATTTTTCCCTTTAATTTTGTAGTCGTAAAATATTTTACACAATTATAATATAATCAAAAGTTTTTTTTGGTGTTTAAAGAAAAGCTCGAATTGGAGACTTCTTACGATGGAAGAGAAAATAATGTTATATAAGCTATAATTCATCGGCATATAATCAAAAGTTTGAAAGCACGATGAGCTAAGGCATGCTTTTTTCTAAGAAAGAAAAATTATGTAAAAATTATACCTAACTATAAATTGTTATATTTCGTTGATATATTATTCCCTCATTTCAATTTTTTTTTTTTTGGGAGTTATTTGGGCCATTTCAAATGACAAAGTTAAAATTTTCAAAAAAAGGAAAAAGGAAAAGAGGGGGAGAACTACTACCATAGCCCTCCATTTTATTTGCACAAACAAAACTTAATGGGGACCATACATTCTATCCTTACCTTAATTTGTAGTACATGCAAGTGAATCAATGCATTTGCAGTTTTGCACATACAAGGCTTTGTGCATGCTCCTTTCTTATCAGTGGCCTCACCTTTGAAAATGAGTGGGAGAGAGAAAGGGAAAACAAATAAATAAATAAAAGCAAATAATAAAAATGGTGTGCTTCATTAGGGTATTAATTTTCAAACATAGAAATTGATAAATAATGTAGCGGTACCCCTTTGTTGTTGTTGCATTTGATTAAACAATGGTGGCAATAACATCTACCACGTGGAATTAGTAAATATAGTGTACAGAGAATTTATTATGCATGATGAGTCAAATAATATATATGGCACCACTTCTTATATTAATCATTCATTATTAGTTTATCAATCATCAATAATGGATAATTCCGTTTTTGAATAAAAATATATTGATTGATGTACTATTAGTCATGCCATTTTTGTAGCATATACGGTATACCATACATGCCATTATGCCAATGCAAGTTTCAATTTGAAATTTCATGTCTGTATTTTCTTTTCAAAAGTAAATAATTAATGTCTTATAAGTTATAACGACATATGGAATTTAAATTTGCCATTTTGATGCCAAGTTGAATCCAATTAGTAATAATTCTAAATCTATGAATTACTAATAAGCTTTAAAAAAAACAGAGAAACCATTTTTTTTCAAAAACCAAATAAAACAACAAAATAAAAATAAATAGATGATTTTTTTAAATAATTTAATTTTGATACAATAATAATGTAAAAAATTTTACACAGTATCGAATCAGATTCATATATCTATATAACTTTGAAAATAAAAATTTAAAAATTAATTACTTTTACTGCTGTGATAATACATAATTAAATATATCTCTATAAAATTATTTTACACCGAAAGCATACGGAAATTAAATTCATTATAACTATTGATTAAATGTCAATAAATTATTTATTCTAAAAAATTAAATTGATAAAAAAGCATCAATCATCATATTTTTAAGCTAAGTAACAAATAAATCCTCTCTCTTGAGCTGCCATTTCAGATTTGTGTGGAGAGAAAACAAAGTGTCTTACAATATTGCAGCACGTATGTGTAGATCAAGAAATAATAGTGACCTCTCTCGATTTCTACTTATTAAGATTTTCAGTAATCGAATGTTACGTTTTTTATCAGATTTAAGTTAAGCATATAGGATATGTATTTTCATTTTTTCGATATAGATCTCTTATTTTTTTATATTATCTGTAAGTGTCGTTTAGCTTATTACGAATGAAAATTACTTTATCATGTAAAAAAAAAAAGTGTGAGAAGACTAAGAACAGTAACAAGGCTTTTGTTTATGCACGAGAGTTGGAATAATTTGACTCACATTAAGTTTTCTAAGACCTCATCAACCCTATTATACACATTTTCTTGCTTTTAAAAAAGAAAACCATCTCTATCCTGTTCTGGAGTTGTGGGCTTTTCTCTTCATCAAAAGAACAAAAAACTGCATATATAATATAATATAAAAAAATTCATTTTCATATGTTATAATAGTAGTAGTATATATTATTGATAAATTATATACATCAACATGCATGCGTAACAAAGTAATAATGTATTAATTATTATTCGTTGTTTCCCTTGAAAGAACTCAGAACTCACCAAACATTTTGGTTTGATGGATAATTGATTTTCGATCATTATCAAATTCGTTGATAGGACAATTCATACCACGTTTTTCTCCAACAGCAACCATTCACCGATACACAACACAAAACTCAGCAACTTCATATATAATAAACTTAATTAATTAATAATATTCTAATCATTAGGTTCTTTGGAAGGCCTTTAAATTGTACTTATTTTAAGAAATTGTGTTTACTTATATAGTGTGGAACCAACTTTTAACATGGAAAATATCCTAGTTACAAGAGCATATAATCAACTCCCTTTTTAGCTCATTCATCACGCTCAAGTATTCGTCTAACATATCATCGCATAATATTGTAAAGAATAAATTTATGTGTATCATTGTAAAGAATAAATTTATGTGTATCATTGTATACACATGTATACATTATTTAACAATACAGAAAAATGTAATATTAACATAAAAATTTATATTTTCTGTACCAATGTTTCTATTTTTTCGTGTTGCTAAATAATGTGTATAATAGTACATATAGTATTACCGAGATAATACGCTTCTCAAACCACCTTTACCAAAAAGTCTTTTAATATTTTTCATAAATACTCCTTAAAATTAGATCGATTAACCATCAGCTCTCATATCATAACTTTTAAAAAAATTAAACGAGAGAAGATAAAATAAAAAGACACCACAACTAACTCAAAATTTTAAAATATCAAATAAATAAATTTTTTATCTTATTCACTTCTATTTATTCTCATGTAGAACTAACTCTCACACTTAACCGTAAATGATCACCACTTCCACTTATTTCCCATTGATTAACTAGAAATTGGCACACTATACATTGTTCCACCTCACTTGAATAAGCAAGAAACATGCCTGGTCATTTTTGTAAACTTAATTATAAATAAGTAACAATATTTTATAATTAAATATATTAAAATTAAACTCTTAAATTTATGACAAATTTAATTGGAATTCTTTTTAAGAAACAAAATATTTTTCTGGTAATTTTGATTATATATATGTTTTTTGTTCGACGATTTGACTGCATACACTAACTATAATTGACTTTATGCCTAAAATCCGTAACCGTACGTACACTATGTCATTGGCGGATTCCAACACATCATTCTAATGCACTTCAATTCAACCGGTTCCTCCGGTCACCTCGCCCCACTTACTCACCTAACCGGTAATGCCACTCGCCTTTTTGCCTCTTTTCACCGGTTTTTTTTTCACCGCAAATTATATGATTGCTATCTTTTTAACATTTGTTAATTAAAGTCATTTATTTATTTTGTTATTATTTTATGGATTCTTTTTGTTAGTATTCATTTTATAGAAATTATAGAAATATTTAGATTTAGTATTTTCTTTAGCTTTTTTGTCCTCGGAATTAATGTGTTGCTTATTAGTTGTAATTTATTTTGTTAGATAATACTATCTTTGTTATTATTATTGATCGAAATAATTTTACTTATAAGTTACAGTCTTATTCATATAAATTAATACTTATCCACTTGGTCACCCAAAAAAAACTTATCACATATATATATATATATATCAAGGAAAAAATATTTGATCAATTTATTCTATTCTCATATTTGTTTGTATTAAACTTAGCAAATTTAAGTGGTGTTTGTTTAGTCACAAAAAAAATTGTAGTCACCAAAAAATAAAGTGGTGTTTGTTTTAAGATATTTAAAATTATTCTAAAAAATCACTTGAAAATAACATATTCTTATATTAATTTAAGTTTCAAAATTTTATTCCCAAACATAAATTTCTCGTCAGAATCAAATTCCTTCGGGGCTTGAGGAGCATATTCCGTGTTATGAAGGAAAAAAAAAAACAAAGTATAATAAAAATATTAAATTCGTAGAGATTAATTAATAAAAGTAATAAAAGTAACTAATTTTAAATTTAGTATTTTAAAAAGTCATATATATAAAAATTTGATTGAATTATTAAATAATCTTTTTACATTATTAGTTTATTGAAATTAAACTCTTCAATGTGCTCCCCGCCTAGAGAAAATGTAAGAGGAAACCAATAACTAAAATATTGTAATTTTCATATTGTTTATTTGTTTTCATAATGTTCCCATTCTCACCCAAATAAATTGCATTGCGTGGGGTTTGGTTTCTATACTTTGATTTCATCTATCTTCATTCAATTCTTTGTACTGCATCTCTAACAAATGACTGTGCAACTGTTTTTATTACTAGCTACTGGCTAGTGATTTCCAGGATTGAATTCATGCCAGAAAAGTTCAGCATAGTTTGTAAAAGTAGACGTGAGAAAAAAGGTTAACTGTTTATATTGTCTAAGAATAAAATAGAAAGTTAAAACTTTTTAATGATTTTTTTTTTTTGAGTTAGCTAGGGCAAAGCCTCCTTAGATAAAGGGAGAGGGTGTTAAAAATGAATTTGTAATGACATCTAAATTAATTTAATAATAAAGAAGTATAAATATAAATAATAAAATGATAATTATACAAAAATTTAACAGAGATCGTGAAAATTTTTTTCGCCCCCTAACTTGATAAATAAAAGATTAATTTATTGCGGATTGAAATTATATTTAATAATTTATTCAATGAGTTTTAGTAGATCTAAAGCGAGATTAAATTTTTTAATATTTATTTAAACAAATGAATAATTTGAGTAATTTAAGTTAGTTTCATAAATATTAGGAGTTAAATATCAGATTGGTTTCTGAAATTTGGGGCTACGATCAAATTGGCTCCAAAATTTAAATGTTAATAAATTGGTTCCTCATTTTTACGAATATGACTCATATTGGCCCTTTTGAGATTGTCCATAAGAAAAACGCTGATTTGGTAGTTAATTGTCCACGCTAAACTCTAATAAAATGACGTCGTGATATATTCGTGTCAACAAAGTGCCAAAATGATGTCATTTGAGAGTAAAAGAAGTTAAAATTTATCTTTCATTGCGTTATGTGAGAGAGATTTTAACTTCTTTTGGCCTTAAACGATGTCATTTTGGCATTATAATAGCGCCAACAGATCATGACATCGTGTTATTAGAGTTCAACATGAATAATTAGCGGCTGTATCAACGTTTTTTTGACGGATAACCTTAAAAGGGCTAATATGAGTCATAATCGTAAAAGTGAGGGACCAATTTGATAACATTTAAATTTCAGGAGCCAATTTGATTGTAGCCCAAAATTTCAGAGGCAAATCTCACATTTAATTCGAGCTAGTAACTTTTTTAGAGTCTACACATGTGTGTAGTATGAACGTAAAGAAAAATAGATGTTGGCATTGTTATTGTTTTATTTTATTTTTGTGTTACAACCATATCATACTAATGGCTCTATGTAGTATGTTTTTTTTTTTTTTTTGGTGACTGCTCTATGTAGGATGTAAAATGTCTCTACCACTAATATCAAAAACAGAAAAAAAAAAAAAAGAAGAAAGAAAACAAGGTCTTTAGGACTGTATTTATTTATAAGTATGAAATAATGAGGCAAAAATATAGAGATATAAAATTATATTTAGCAAATGTGATGTCGTTATAAATATTATGAGTTATAATTTTATAGGTGAAACATACAAATTTTATTAAAAAAAAACACAACATTTTTCTTTAGTTATCTTTATTAATTTGTTATAAACTTATAATTAAAATTTTCTATTATTTTACATTTCTTTTGAAATTATATATGACAAAGAAAAATATTATAAATTGAAGAGTAAGCGCTTTTTTCGAGTTTTTTATTTTAGACTTAGCACCTCTAATTATACTAAAATCTTACAGTGTTTTCTGAGCAATTAAAAAATTAAACACATCGACTTTTGCAATCTGTCGTAAATAGGTTACTTGTGTGACATGTCAAGTTAAAGCTGATGTATACGTGTCCATGACACATTAACTTTAACTTCATATGTTATATTAGTAACCTATTATAGTCGATTGCAGAAGTCGATGTGTCTAATTTTTTAATTACTTAAAAATTACTCTAAAATTTTTGTATTATTATGAACGTCAAGTCAAAAATAAAAAAATAAGGACCAAAAAAAGTGTTTACAATCATTTATTATTTATTAGATCTTATATTTTGTTTATGACAATTATTTTTGGGCTATTTTATTCAAATACCCTTGTTTTGAAAACTTATTCTTCAAATACCCCTGTTTTCAAACAATTGACGCAGCTGCCCCCGTTTGACCAATGTGGCAGCTGATTTTTTTTTACTTGCTGATTCGGAGGCGCCTTTGCGTTTAGTGGAATCTACGTGGAGACGTGGAAGCGGCTAGAACCTCCCTATGAGATGACATCATTAGCAAACGCGCATTCAAGGGAGAAACGACTTTGCGAAAGACGCCTATTTGTTGAAAAACATTAAACTCTTTGCCAAACAAGAGCAATTGTGTCAATTGTTTGAAAATAAGAGTATTTGAGGAATAAGTTTTCACCAAATGAATATAAAAATGCTAACATATTGTTACTTTATTATTTACATCATGTATTCTCTTCACACCAAACGCGACCTTCGTATTTACCGTTCACCATTGTATTTAACTTACCTAAAACATTTATTTTTTAAAAAAATACATAATTGATAATTCAGTAAAGAACAAAGAAGAATTCCTGAAACAATAAATTTAACAGGACATGTCTGAGAACTGTGTTACATGTCGCCACCTGATTTGCTACACTTACGAAAAATTTGAACCTAGCAGCGATAAACCAAAAGATTTTGTGTCAACGAGAAGTCAAGAATCCATGATTTGGTGCCACGTGTCCAATCACGGAGCCTCTGCAGAAATCAGTGGCACTAGATCCTTGCTCTCTCCTCCATCGAATTTAACTTGCATCTGAGGTGAATTTGGGTTGAATTTCCAGAAAATTTCACCCAACGAAACAAAAACAAAAATAAAAAATAAATTAAATTAAATTATTTCAAGCGGAGCGTTTTGTCGCAACTCGTTCCGAGAATATAATAACCACGTCACCAAGTGAAACTACCTTTCTACCCCTGATCCTCATCGCAAAAGACGATCGCGTCCCTTGCGAGCTGACGAGGCGTGATGTGATTGGCCAATAGAAAAGGCGCTGGGTGCTGCAGAGCAAAGAATAAATAATCAAACCCTAAAAACTCTCTCAGTGCGCTTCATCTTTCTTATTTATTCCGGTCTATTATTTTAAGCTGCTAAATTTTTATTGGCTAGGCGATTTTATCAAACTGAAAATAATAATTTAAAAAGCCACTCATTATTTTTTTTTTAAAAGACGCACCCAGTGCTCTTTTGTGTGTGTTTTCTCTAATTTTTATATTTTTTAATTTTTTTTAAGGGTAGAGGAAAAAGAAAAAAAAGAAAAAAAGAAAGCATAGGAAATGGAGAGAGAAAGAAAGAAAGAAAGAAGAAGCTCTTCTCTCTCTCTTCTCCCTCTCTTTTCTCACGATTTTATCTTTCTGTCTATTTTTCTCGCCAGATTTTCTCGAAATCCAAACACACTCTCTGAGCTTCGCTTCTTCTTCTCCTCCTCCCTTGAGATCTGAGGCGACTCTCTCTTTCTCTCTCTATATCTATTTCTCTCTTTCTCTCTCTAACCGAAACTGATTCTTTCTTTCGTCGTCTTCTTCTTCTTCAGTTGCTTCGGCAAAGTGGTATGATTTTTTTTTCTTTTTACACTGAATCATACTTGTTGTGCCAGTTAAGATCACTTACTTGTTCCGATTTTGAATCTATTGTTATGTTCTGTGTGTGCTTGGATCTCGTTCATGTGTTGCGATGCAAAGAATGAGTGTGAAAATTTTCCAGGAAAGTTGGTCATTTCTGCGATCCTCTGAAGATCTTGGTGTTGTTGTGAACTTCTTGCTTTTTTTGGCTCTGTATCTGATTCTCTTTGCGGTTCTTTCTTTGTTTTGTTCACTCTTTCGTAGTTGCAGAAGCAATTTTCTTTCTTGGTTTATTCAGTTATTGTTTTTTATTTTATTTTATTTATATTTTTTTTCTGTGCGTGCGCATGAAAGTGAAGAGGAAGCAGTGGATGAAGTAGTTGTTTTTATAATAGTGTGTTCTTGCTGATGTTTGGTCTCTTTAAGTAAATCTAGGTTTTTGACTGTGAAGCTTGTTAGGGTTGAGTTCACTGTGAAGAAGTGGATTTGCTATTTGATTTCTTAGTCCCTGTGTTCATGTATGCTTTAATTTTTGCTAATTTAGTTTAATTTATTCTATTTTCCCCTGTTTTTTTCTGGCAGGTTCTCTTTATCAAAATAAAGAAATATTCTATGCTATTTGGATTGATGGGTATTTGAAGATAAATAGAGAATCGGATTGTCTGTCTGAGGAGGCGATCTTTTTATCTATTTATTCGATTGTCTGTTTCTTTGTCTATGTAAATTTTTGTGCTACAAAGGAGTGGTCTTTTCTTTGCTGAAATGAATGGAAGTTAATTAAAATCTTCTTCTTTTGAAAGAGTTTTACTTCTGAGAGTAGATGTTCTATCTGAAGCTCATCTACCTGCAGTTTCTGTTATAAGCTTTAGCCTTTAGGTAATGTATTTGAACTTTCAAGGGTGTCTATGTTATTTGATGCTTTCTTGTTCTGCTTCTTTGTTAATATAATTCTAACTTTTAGTGGTTGAAGGCAATATTAATGGATTTGTTCTGTGTCTTTTTATTCAGCTGGTTAAATTCAACAACTTAAGCACAAACTTTGAAGCAGAAGCAAGAAGATGAATCACTTGACTGTTGAGACTGAAGATTCTTTTGCAGGCTTACTTGAGCTTGCAGCCAATAACGATGTGGATGGTTTCAAACGAATGATTGAGTGTGATCCTGCCTCTGTGGACGAGGTTGGACTGTGGTATGGCCGTCGGAAGGGATCAAAGCAGATGGTCAATGAGCAAAGAACACCTTTGATGGTTGCTGCTACCTATGGTAGCGTCGATGTTATGAGAATGATTCTTTCACTCTCTGAAGCTGATATCAACCGGCCTTGTGGTGCTGACAAGAGCACTGCTCTTCATTGTGCAGCATCCGGTGGGTCTGAAAATGCTGTGGATGCTGTAAAGCTGCTTCTTGCAGCGGGTGCTGATCCAAGTGCTGTGGATTCCAATGGACACCGTCCCATAGATGTTATTGTTTCTCCTCCTAAGCTTGAATGTGTCAAAAACAGTCTTGAAGAACTTCTTCAAACTGATGATTCTATTACAGGGTGTAATTTGAGGGTGATCACAACCACATTTAATTCATATTCTCCACCTTTGTCAACTTCACCTGAGAATGGGTCCCCTTCTGCCCCAGATTTCCAATTGAAGTTGAAGTCCAGTGATGTCCCTGCATCTTCTGTGTCTGAGAAGAAAGAATACCCAGTTGATCCATCCCTTCCAGACATTAAGAACAGCATTTATTCAACTGATGAGTTCCGAATGTATTCTTTCAAGGTTCGACCTTGTTCACGAGCTTATTCCCATGATTGGACTGAATGCCCTTTTGTGCATCCGGGGGAGAATGCTCGGAGAAGGGACCCAAGGAAGTACCACTATAGTTGTGTCCCCTGTCCTGATTTTCGAAAGGGTGCTTGCCGGCGAGGAGATATGTGTGAATATGCTCATGGGGTTTTTGAGTGCTGGCTTCATCCAGCACAATACAGAACTCGTCTTTGCAAGGATGGGACAAGTTGTTCCAGACGAGTTTGCTTCTTTGCCCACACTACTGAAGAGCTTCGGCCCTTATATGTTTCAACTGGTTCTGCAGTTCCCTCTCCTCGTTCAAGCACATCTTCGGCCATGGATTTCGCTGCAGCCATGAGCATGTTGCCTGGATCTCCTTCTTCGATGTCTGTCATGTCTCCTTCACCATTCACTCCACCAATGTCACCTTCTGCAAATGGCATGTCCCATTCCTCTGTTGCTTGGCCACAGCCAAATGTTCCAGCCTTGCATCTACCAGGAAGTAATCTTCAGTCTAGTCGTCTGAGATCTTCACTCAATGCTAGAGATATCCCTATGGATGAGTTTGACATGTTGTCTGATTATGATCAGCAGCAGCAGCTCATGAATGAGTTGTCTTGCCTCTCCCCGCAGCCTATGAATTCTAATTCACTAAATCGCTCTGGTCGCATGAAGCCGCTGACTCCTTCAAATCTTGATGATCTTTTTTCTGCTGAGAGTTCGTCTCCTCGATTTGCTGATCCAACTCTGACATCAACTGTCTTTTCTCCAACTCACAAATCAGCCGTCTTCAATCAATTTCAGCAGCAGCAAAGCCTGTTGTCACCTATTAATACAAATTTCTCGTCTAAAGGTGTTGAGCATCCTTTATTGCAGGCCTCTTTTGGGGTTCAGCCATCGGGAAGAATGTCTCCACGAACCGTCGAACCTATTTCTCCAATGAGTTCTAGGCTTTCTATGCTTGCTCAACGCGAGAAGCAGCAACAGTTTCGCAGTCTTAGCTCCCGGGAACTTGGCTCCAACTCTGCTTCTGCAGCAGCTGCAGCTGCTTCTGTCAATTCTTGGTCAAAATGGGGATCTCCCAATGGTAAGTTGGATTGGG
>JASCZI010241779.1:71840-84700 GCA_036250425.1 Stylosanthes scabra
TCTATCACTCATAGTAGAGGATTTCTTTTGTTTATATGTTTTCCTTGCTAAATCATTATAGCATTGTATACCTTTATTATGTTGTTTGATAGAGTCCAGCTGCATGGCCACCGAAGCTGGTTATGACTGTGTTGCTGCTCTCCTTCTAAACAGGTCAGTTTTGAGCACTAAGCATGTTATTGTCTCCCTCCAATAAATAATACAGGTGACTGATGTAAATTTCATGCTATTCATTTGCTTCAGGGCATTTGGTGATTTTGAATTTGAAGATGTGCGAAAACTTTCTGCTGAGCTATGTGGTCGCATTCATCCACAAGTAATTAAAACTGACATTCTTAATTATGGATTAAAATTCTGGGAAGATATCATCATCATCATCATCAAGCATAACATCTAATATCATATTTGAATTGACATTAGTCTTAGGTTTAACTCAATCCCGAAAGATTGCCCGGAATGACTGGTCATATGTCTAGTAATATAAAGACTCCCAATCTCTTTTGAAATGTATTTTTGCAATATACTTAGCTGATGTGAGACTTAAGAATGTATAAATGCTTATATTGCACCTTATAACAGATTTCATATCCTTCATGTCATCACTCTAAACCATATAATGTTATTAAGGCAGTTTTTGGAATTACTTTAACCTTTTTTTGTCGTCTGATTCTGCAGGTTTTATTCCCAGTTCTTTGCTCCAAATTAGAGGATGCTGTTGACAATAAGAATGTAATGAAGATAAAGGCCTGTTTATTTTCAATATGCACATCTCTTGTGGTAATTATTTATTTTATTCAGTCAGTGATTTTATGCTATGCTTTTAAAATATCATTTCCAGTTTATGCATAATCTGTCTTCCAAGTTAGTTTGAACTAATGTGACTTCTTTGGATTTATAGGTCAGAGGCTTGGAGTCTTTTTCTCATCCTTCGATAGATGCAATTAGAAGGATGATTGAAAAGGTGCTGTTATGGCCTTGTCTAAATAATGATTCAGGTCTGAAACTATCTTACTTTTGAGTTTTCCTTTCAATTTTATATTTATTGGAACTAATTTCCATTGGCATAACTCCTTTCTCAGTTTCTAAAGCACAACATGGATGCATTGATTGTCTTGCACTCATGATATGTGCTGAACTACAAGCTAATGAAATAACCAGAGGCTCTACGTGGAACCAAATTAGGGTGGTTGGCAAAAAAGGTAGCATTAATGTGTATGTTATCTTTAATATAACCATAAAACTGTTACTGGAAATTTGAATTTGGCTTCATCTATAATATGTGGAGTCCATTACTGCAGGGAGTTCTGTTCTAACCTATGTTATCAATCAATTCCTCGATGAAAATAAGGAAGTTGCTTCAACTCCTGAGTTAGGACCTGGAAACCCTGAGTTTATAGCTCCGGTTCCTCTGCCCTTTCGTCTGTGCATGGGAAATGTTCTTATCAGTGCTTGCCAGAAGATATCAGAGCATTGCAAGAAGCATTTTGCGGCACAAGTTCTTCCATCTGTCCTTCATTCTCTTGAGGTACCACAACTCTTTTGGTCTTAAATCTTTGTCACCAGTCTTGCTGAGTTACAAAACTAGTGTTCTGTTTGCAGTTTGAAATGAAGTCAGAGATTAGAGCAGCATGCATTCAGGTCTTATTTTCTTCTGTCTATCATCTAAGATCTGCAGTTCTTCCTTATGCGCCTGACCTTCTCAAAATCTCACTACAATCCCTGAGAAAGGAATCAGAGAAGGTATCTTCAGTTGCCCTAATAGCCTAATACCATATTTATGATTATGTGTGAATCGGTTTAGGGCCTATCCGATTAAAGGATGGCTTAGTGAAGAGTCGAACAAAAATGTAGGCGTTCATTGTTTTTGTTGTTGTACATAGCTTTATTATTTGTGTGAAGTGTGTGGCAAAAGTTAACATAATGATGACAATGTTGGTGTAAGGTTAATGTTGAAGAAGAAAGGATGGTAGGTGCAAAGCTATTAGCTTCTCTTATGGGCAGTGAAGATGTGATTTTGGAAAGCATTTCAAGTGGATTATTAGAAGCAAGGTCTGTTCTCTCATCCATTGCTTCATCAGATTCTTCACCTCAGTTACAACACTTGTGCCGCCAGTTGCTATCATGCATTACTTCTCCATGACTTGGTAGTTGGTGACAAACTGTTCAATGTATACAATATGTTCATTTTTGTATGTGAAATAGGTTTCATAGGCTTAGCGCCTTGTAAATAAATGTACAACAGTTGTTGAGGCTCAATGTAAAATTCAGGGATTTACACGTTCTATGATTTTAATCTTATTCTTGAGCCATTCATGTTAGCTTTAATTTTAATTTTATTTTAGGTTCCACAAAATATCATTTTAGTATTTATGGAATATGGTTCCATTCAATTTAAATTTAATATTATATTTTAGAGGATTAAGCTTTCTTTTCTTTTTCTTTTTTTCCCTTTTTTTTTTTTTTACCAATAGAATCTTTTAAAAAGATAAGCATCAATGCTAATTTTTTCATTTCTTGACTTCCCTATTATATTTTTTCAAAGTACAGCTCCTTTAGCTTTTGTTCATTTATTTTCGTCCGGGACAATACTTTTTGTAGCTTTATAATAATAAAATCCTAAAACAAAAGAGTAGACCAAAAAAGGGTTTTTTAATACACCCTTAAAAAAAAAAGAAAGAAAAGTTATCCACTTCAAACATTTTTGGTTAATTGTACAACCTAACATTTATTCTCGAAGATTACATAAATAAATTTGTTAAACCAAGTCTTAGATGGTAAGTTTTATTTTATTGTATGACGTTAAGTGAGAAAGATAGAGTATTAAGAAAAGTAATTAAAAAAAGCTTGATAATATGAAAAATAGTTGACTTAATTGTTACTCATTATACATAAAATAATTGTGTGATATTTGTATAAGTTGTACTTATAACCCTCCCTTAGAAGTTAGAATGAAGACCATATATTTATATTGCATTGAAGGTGAAGAAGATATAAAGGCATGGAGCATATGACACATGTCAAACTCTAAAGTCTTAGTCTTGTAAGTTGTAATCTTGTTCATCCCCATAACTCTTGATTGATTTCCAAGAAAGAAGAAAGAAGCATGCTTCAACTTGTGTTTGCTGTGGCATTCTGTGCTGTGCCCTTAACCTTGTATATTCCACCAATAAGGAGCTTCAACCTCTTTATCAACACAATCCAACACTTGCTCGGAGATTACACCTTTATCACTCTTTCTCTCTCTCGCATCTTCAACAACATCTTCCATGTTTCATCGTAGAACATCTTCCATGTTTCTTCGTGCTGGGTTATGTTCTAATAATTCTGGGAAAATCTTTTTTTTTTCTTTTTTTGAGATGTGATTAAACTGCTCCAATTGAATTAAGATTGTAAAATTCACATGTATAATGTAATTTTTAGTATTTTGATATGGCGTGAATATAATTCTTAGTATTTTTTGTCTATATATCAAGAACATGTCTCTTTTTTTTTTCCACATTATTACTTCTGAGAATTATAATGCTGTGTAATTGTTACACGATGATGATACTGAGTTGAATTTTTTTCAATTTAATAGTAGTGCCAATTTTGCTTTTGATCATACGAGTAAGCCAAATTGCGATATGGATTATTAACCTACAATTATTATTATTATTATTATTATTATTATTATTATTATTATTATTATTATTAATTGTTTATTGGATTATTTTCCAACCATCATTCCAATGAAAATAGTGGATGAATGTTAGTTGATCGTTGATCCCTCTTTCAACAAAGTGGGCACAAATCTTTGGAACAGCATATGTACACATTTTAATTTATTTTTTTACCTTGTTTAAATTTGATGAATCATTGTTATCTCTTCTTTTCAAAGGAATAAAGAAGATTTTATTACATTAGAGTACTCCTAAGTCATAAGAATAAATTTTAATGATTCCTTGTGATGGAAGGAAAATAGTTCCTAAAATATCAAAGTCAACCTTATTAAATAATAAATGCGTGTTTTTTCTTTTGTTGGTTAATATATACGTGTTTTAATTAGGAGAAAACTAGCAATATCTTATCTACTTTGTTATTGTTGCTTTCATTTTCATAAAAGAAAAGGAAATTACTCAACTAAATACATCTATGACTATTGGATTGCACACTTGTGTACGTGGCACCATCTCCCCTTTACCAAGTACTATTAAACAAGAACAAGAAAATGGCTGAGAAAGTGAACTTTTTTTTTTTGTTGACTATCAAAGTGACAAAATGAATGAAATATAGAAAAGTAGATGGAAATGATCATAAATATCCTATATAGAAAATTTGACATAGTTAACTAAAATATTTAATATAATACATATTCATTATTCATACGTTGATTATTATTTTTATAAATTAAAAGATAACTGAATAAGCAGATAGACATAACAGTATTAGCGTATGCCTTTATTGGATGCTAAGTACTTAGCTGATTACTCTTTATTAAGAAAGTTATTACAACACCAGTGCTGTGTTTTGGACATAATAGTAGAAGGGGATAATATTGAAGTGATGAGATGCCTCAGACAGAAAAAAGTCCATAACACTTATTTTGGCTCAATTATTACATATTGTATTAGCTTATTTTATAAGTTTAGATCAATTGAATTTTTGCATGTCAGAAGAGTAGAAATAGGGTAGCTAATGAATTGGCTTATTTAACTCTTATAAATCCAAAAGAAGTGTAAATGGAAGAAATGCCAAACAGTATTTATAATTTTATTTTGTCAAATATGTCGAGTCCTATTCATAAATGAAGCTACTTATTTATATTGTAAAAAAAATGTTATTACAATACGTTTCATTTCATCTTATTAGAAAAAATGAAGTTTGAAACCTATTGAGTCAACACAGTATTACATATGAATAAGTAAGTAAGTAAATTAAAAGAAAAAAAAAAACTATTCAAACCGTTTCTATTATTTATTCATTAAAATTAAAATTAATCATTAAAATTAATTATAAATATATAATATATATTAAAATATAAAATATATAAAACTAAATTAAATTATATATATATATATATATATATATATATATATATATATATAATATGTATATATATATTTACTAATTTATACATGATGTGTGATTTTAGTGTGAAAGTATGATTGTAATTGTTAATTGAATTTAAAGGTATATTTTCATACAAAGGAAAAGGAAAAGAAAAGAAGATTAAACTCGTAACTCCGCCCCTGTCCATTCTCAACTCTCAAGTACGTTCTTTTTTTGGGTTTTTCTTCTCCAGGTTAAAGTTTTTCTTTTTTTAAGGAAAAAAAAAAAGAAGCCTACTTGATTTTTTTTTACTGCTTGCGCAAGTAAATTTCGTTAAGGATCTTGATACAGTTACTGCGCTTGAAAAAAAGAATTTGTAAATAATTGTAACAGTGTTGTTTGGTAGCTTCTTTTTTGTGCAATTTGAATTTGGTTTGCCCCTTTCTTGTTTTTCTTTCCGTGCAGTTTGAAATGGTTGAATCTGCCTCATCACTTCCATGGCTTTGGGTCATTCAAGCTCTTGCAAGCTCCAACCAAATCAACATTTCTCTTTTACAGGGTATAATTCCGCTATTACTCTCTTCAAGTTTTCATTTTTCTTTTCTTTTGCTTTGCTTTTCTTGTTTAGGTTTTCATTTGAAATGTTTCTTCAGTACAATGATGATTTACTTTTGATTATGAGATGATATGATTCTGAATTCACTTGACTTTGCTGGCCATCTCTTATTTTAGGAGCTTCTTTTTGTTTTGGATTCTGAAAATTGATGATTCATGATTGAGTTTCTTTATTTTTCTTTTTGTTTGCCAGATTTGGTTAGTGCAGCCCCTGTTGCACAAGATGATTTTTGTGAAAAGACAAGGGAATTGATTGCTCTTAGATGTTTGGAGGAAATTTTCGATTCTACACATAGAGTTGAGTGTGATGCTGCTGCTGTATCAGCTAGCCTGGATTCAAGAATTCGGTTTGATTTTTCCAGCAGTTGTGAAGATGTCCTTCAAAAAATACTGGATGAGGTGAAATTGTGTGCAGCATTTTGTTTACTTGTTAACTATTTTGTTGGATGTGTTTTATGATGATAGCTTTATCATTGTGCTAATTAATTGACTACTTTTTTGGGGGGGAAAAAATCAGATACCATTACCGAATTTAAAGAAGGATGGAGCTAAGCTTTTGAAATGGGATGTTTCCCCGTTTATTTCGCATAAAAGAGCCACTATCAAATGTGACTTGGAGCAGGTGATTCAAGTTACTTAAGAAAATAAGAATGTGATGAATTTAATGCATTTTTTTTTCGCCATTCTTATTCTGTTGGTGTTCCTTCTTTCTTGTCAAATAGATAAAAGAATCAATCATTGATGGTACTCATCCAGATGCCGATTATTTAAGAGACATTAGCGGATTGCTACATCAGAATGGGGGTTATCCAGTGCATGGCAATGACAACAAACACGACGATCTTACAGAAAGAGATCATGGGAATGGGAATTATTGTGAAAACATGGAAGAAAAAAAGAACTTGATGTCTGTAATTTTAGAGAAGGCGAATGAATCGTGGAAAGAGTCTTTACTTGATAAGATTATACCCTGCAAGAGGAACAGGCCAGAGTCTAACGAGCATATGATGGGATACCAGCTTGGAAAGCAAGTTGATATTAGCGAATGTGATGATTTCCAAGTAAATGCAAAGAAGGGTAGATGTGATGCTCTTTTAAATGTTCATTCGGACAAAGAGAAGTCAAACCCTCCTCATGGTGAACAGGTAATAGAAAATTCAACTGTAAATTTTCTGCTGTTTTCTAAGAGATCAAATCATACCGACAAGGATTTCTCTCATGGTGAGGCACAAGCTTCAGTCAGTCTGAAGCATACATCCGGCCGTGAATACTGTCAGCAACAAAAAGATGAACCAATTAAAACCAAAGTTCCGCACGCAAATGAAGTTCTTCCTGAAAACAGAGACAATACTGCACATAAGGTCCTCACTGTAATTCATGAATCACAATCTAAAACAAAAATAGGTGCTCAAGTGAAAGAACCTAATGCTTCAGATGATAAAGCTGGTGGGGCAGAGATATCAAGGGATAGTTGCGAAGATCACGATGAAAAAATTGGTCTTGCTGCACAACAGCAAGGGTTTTTGAGCTCTCACTGCATTTTTGAACATGATATCTCAGCAAGTACTAGACCGATAGAAAACAATCTTTGTATGAAGTGTAAAGAAGGTGGTGAATTGCTTGTTTGTAGAACAACAAATTGTCCAATTATGGTTCATGAAAGCTGTCTGACTACTTGCCAGATTGATGCAGAAGGAAACTTTTTGTGCCCATTTTGTGTATATGAACAGGCTACTTCAAGATATCTTGAAGCAAAGGAAAAGGCTTCCTTGGCAAGAAAAGAACTAGTATCTTTTATAAGGATATAAGGTATGATAGGAACTACTATCATAGTATCTGTGATCAGAAGAGTAGAAATTATATGTTCCAGGTTCAGTAGACAATTACTAAGTTCATGTATATAAAATCAGCAAGAAGCCTATGCATCATGTGCAGATTCATCTTGCAATCGAAAGAAAGGCTGGGGTTTCGCCGTGAATGAAACTTATGGTCCATCAGATAATTTTTTGGATGGAATAGGATTAATCTTCCTAATATTAACATACTTGTTCATCTTTTGTAACTGTAATTATTATACTTTTTGTAGCACTCTTCCAGTAGTTGAAAGTTAACTACTATCTTATATATATATTTTCTTTGCAAGGTCCAAGCCTAAGCACTATTTGACAATGCTCTTTTTGGTTTTTGCATTTTAGATCTAACTGAAACCAATATATCCTCCTGTCCATTGCTTACTTGGTTTGCATTATGTCCTTTACTTCTAATTTTGTGTATTAATTTCTTAAGTTCGATTCTAAGATTTTTATCTGATAGGTGGGTAATGCAAGTGCCACCTGAATGATTCATTGATTCTGTAGTTATCTCTATGGGTAAGGCAGCTGTTGATGGTATATTTTATTGATCTATTCCTTAATGTGTTCAGCACAACTTACAAGTTACAATATCATAATCAGCCTGCCAATGAGCTATAGTTCATATGACATTACTTACTCCCTCTTTATAAGAGGTCTCGTGTTTTTGCTATAAGCAAGTTCTATAGTTCATAAGTTTCTTGCTCCATATCACAAACTAAATAATTCCCTTAATTAGAGAACATTTATGACAGTGAATTCATCAAGATTCTGATAATCTAGGATATGCATGAAGAAGAGGAAGAGCAGATATTGCAGACATGGGAATGGGATAAAGGTGAAGTTGAGTCTCGAGAATCAGGAGGCTGTGTATGAGAGTGAGCACATGTGAATACATATATATGTATATGAGGCTCGTGAGTTGAAGTGTTATTTATGGAAATAGAATCCAAGAAAGAGTCAAGAGACTTCATTGAAACAATTCCCTGCTGATATAATAATATTGTAATAAATCATCCACCTCAACATCATTCAATTCTTCCTCTTAGATCTTGTTTTACTTACCTATTTACATGCATGCTTATTCTGCTCTCTAATACCATCATTTTCATCTCAAATGGAGCTATCTCTATCAAAATATATATATATTTTCTTTTTGTTGATTCAATGGGTCATGGTAGCAAACTGGCAATGCTCTCCAAGCTCCACATAATGCTTCACCCGTGACTGCCAAATCCATCAAAAACAAAATTTCCCAAGTCATGCCTCTTATTTTTGGTTTTGGAGATGAAAAATTAAGCTATTCCTTTTTCTTTTTCTTTTAAAATCTATATTTTAAATATTAAAACTTAAAAGGAAGAAAAATAACTCATATTTACTCAACGGAATTTATCTTATTCTGAATATTTTTGTCGTGCCATTATTTCATTCCAGGCATCTTCAGAGTTCTTCTATATAAGTTAAAACATGTAATTAAAAACAAAATTTCTATACTTGTTCGCCTCGTTTTTTTTTTTGTTGCATAAGAGGAGACTCAAACCATAGACCTCTTACAACGGAGGAGGTAATACCATAAATATTATTTGATTTTCCCTTTTATTAACTTTAAAATAACTACTATCTCATAAAAATATTTTCACATAATTTGACATATTTAGTAAGTATTCTTGGCTTAGTTATCGTCTTTACATTGTATCATTTTCTCTTGCCTTATCATTTGACTTGTCATAGTTTTGAAGTGTCTTTTGTGTAGTAAACAAAAAAACTATAAAATTATCTAACCCGTGTTGAAGACAGAGACAATAACCCATAACTAAGTCAACGCTACATAATATAGACTAGAGAGTATAAATGAAAATTCTCAACCATTTACCTTGTTATTATTAATTAATTATAAGTGAAGATTTTTTTGTCAAAGAGGAAAAAAAATAAATGAGAGATTTGAAACTTGAAAGAATAAGAATTTGCTTTAGTAACGGTCACATGCTATTCTTTTTAGCAAACGTGAAAACATTTATACCGAACTCCATTGTTGCTCCTACATATGCCGCTCCTTGCATGCACCAACATGCATAACCAAACACTCATCACTCTCTCACAACATCAACCATGGATACTACTACTACCAAGAAATCCCCCTTGAAGCCATGGAAGAAGGGTCCAACTAGAGGGAAAGGTGGCCCCCAGAACGCTTCGTGCGAGTATCGAGGTGTTCGCCAAAGAACTTGGGGCAAATGGGTTGCTGAGATCAGAGAGCCAAAGAAGAGGACCAGGCTCTGGCTTGGTTCTTTTGCCACGGCCGAAGAAGCCGCCATGGCTTATGACGAGGCTGCTCGGAGGCTCTATGGACCGGATGCGTATCTTAACCTTCCCCACCTAAAACCGAGCTCGAACTTTCCCATCAAATCTGGGAAATTCAAATGGATGCCATCCAAGAACTTCATTTCAATGTTCCCTTCTTGTGGATTACTCAATGTGAATGCTCAACCTAGTGTTCATTTAATCCATCAGAGGCTACAGCAGTTTAAGAAGAGTGGGGTTCTGAATCAATCTCCTAGTTCATCCAATGATCCAAAGACTGAAATTCAGAATGTAAAAGAAAGCAAAGCTCAGGCAGAAGAAGATCCTCTGGAGGATAAAAACACTCGGGCATCATCGGAGGCAATGCTTGGAGATCTTCATGAGAAGCCACAGATAGACCTTCATGAGTTTCTTCAGCAGATGGGAATACTGAAAGCAGAAATACAGGAAGAAAGAACTGATAGCTCAGGGAGTTCAACAATGCCTGAAGCTACGTCGTGTGATAACTATGATCAACTAGGCCTGTTTTCTGACAACAGTGTTAACTGGGAAGAACTGATTGGGATGCATGGAATTGCAGATTTTCAGGAATCTGAATCCACCCAGTTCGAAGCATATGAAACAAATGATGAGCAAAATTTCTATTCTTCTATCTGGAACTTCTAAGAAACTTACCTGGTTTTTAGGGAAAGAGAACTACTCTGTCCTTTATAGCTTCGAAATCTAGTTAGATACGCGAGTACTTAGCATATCAGCCTAAGCATAGATAGATAGATAGGATGGTTTTGGTTCTACTGCTACTCTTCTATCTATTCCTGTTTTGTCTTATGCTTGCTGAGTTTCAATCTGTTGGCAGCAATGTAAGAGTAGGAAGTAGCTTAGAATAGAATACTACTAGTTTGTGAAATAACTAAGAAGTTTATGATAATAGAGGCAACTATAATAATCTCAGTCTGCAAGTAGTAATATTATGACTTGACTTTTAGCAATTTTGGGAGTGTTAAGTTCTAGAGTTGTTCTTTCAATCTTCTGTTTTGCTCTGACAAACAACCCACTAGATAGGTTACTTATAGAAAGTCAGAAGAATAACAAAACATAACAAAACCATGTAAAATAAGACAACAAGAACAGTGGTATGAATGATTTATGAAAATAAATAATATGCGAGAATTCTGACAAGTCTATAGTCTTTTATCTCCTATAGTTGCTCAAGCTTTGAGAAATGATCAACCTATATAAGTGTTAACAAAATACAGTGTGTATGAAAGTAGAGATGAAAGATTTCTCAAAAAATTGCACCTTTACTCCTCCCATTTTTCATACATCTGGACACATTAATTAGCAGCTTTTTGACAATTCATGTTAACCCTTGGTTTTTGTCTTACACTCCCTGTCAAATTCACCAATTTGAGTCACAATCAGCAACTTGGCCTTGCATACTATAATAATTATTGTAACAAAATCTTAATATTCTGGAACTACGAGTTTTGGAGAAGTTCATACATGCCTAGGATTGAGAAAACCTTCATAGATCTACTAGCAACATCACCAAAAACAACCAATAGATCTGAAGAGAGGAGCAATAGCAACATTAACCTTGAGAATTCAGCCTACTCGTTCTGGTATTCGGATGCACTCTGATACTCGCCATGCTCTTCAAAATACTCTATCAGTCGCTTCAGAAATGCATCACTACTGACTGTTTCAGTGTCACAGACAAGACAACATTGCCTTCGTGCCCGTGTCACAGCCACATTCATTCGCCGGCGATCACTCAGAAAGCCCACCTGAAACATAAATCTCAAGTTTCTTATCTTATTATCCTTTGTACCAAGAAAATCAGTCAACCGAGAGCTACATAGAAGGAAATAGCAGCCAGGTTACAAATACCTCCTTTTTTGAGTTGGACCGGACCATTGATATAATAATGGCTTCCTTCTCCCTTCCCTGAAAGCCATCAACTGTTGAGATTTCGACATCCTTCAGCTGATTCTCGTTGTTTCTTAACATCTTTAGCAAAACAACCTGCCATAATAGCTACGAGTTAGAAATTGCATACATGATATTGTAATCCTTCATAACACTAGCAAATGAAACATAGTGTCAAACAATTATACCAATGGTTCACACCATAAAATCTCATACCTGGGCAGCATATGGGGTAATAATTCCAATATCAGAAGGAAGCACACCACTTTGCACAAGTCTCTTTGCATGAGCCATAGCAACCTCAGCTTCACCTTCATTAAGAGTGCTATCTTCTTCATCTTTCTTTTCTTCCATATCACATCTGAATTTCATCAATACAAGCAACTGATTACGCACTGTTCCAAGTTTGCAATAGCTTTACAGGCTTATGTAAATCCTCAGGATATAATGAATTGTTCCATGCTTTAATAATGCAATTTTTTCAAATATTAAAATTGGAAAAACAGTTTCTACCAATTACTTAGTATAGATTATTCAAAATCCCAAAAAATTTACATAATGCTGGTATAGAAAGTTTCATTAACAAGAGAATGTCATGTCTTTGTTCCACATATACAGACTAATCAAGAAGTTCTAAGGACAAACTTTTCAACATTTTACATAGCCTAACATACCCAGCAATGTCTATGAGAAGAAGAGTTGGTTCAGTTGACGATGTCTTCTTCACATTGTCAAGATCATATAGCATATGTGCAGCAACACTAGCATGAGCCTCGATCTGTCAACACAGAATACCATTGCATGAAGATTTAACAAAATGTTTAGCATAGTGATCCAATCTTAAGACAATAAGGAGCACCTTGCTGTTGTAAAGTTCTTTAGAAGACCAATCCATGATGAGTTTGTTCATTCGGTACTGTACTGTAAGCATAGATGTGATCTCATCTCCATATATTTCTGCAAGTCGTTCAAAGAGGGTTCTTCCTAAGCCTTTCTTCTCAGCTTCAACACTTTGAATGGTTGGAGGAAGCTGAAGATGGTCCCCTGCAAGGATACATCTTGAGCCCTAAAACATTGAACTCCTTTTAATTTAGTATATTCAAGATGACACTAGGCTTGTATGATTATAAACCTGTA
>JASCZI010241780.1:34929-68219 GCA_036250425.1 Stylosanthes scabra
TGGATGATCCAGCGGCACTGTCTGACGCGTGACATGAATTAAATAAAAATGAAGTAACATACGACATGCGAATACATCAGTTATGACAAACATCATATCAGATAACAATAGCTGGTCCTAATTAAGCATCGTAAATATTACCCTCGTTGTCAGTCATCGGCGTCTATGATCAGGTAATCCTCCTCCTCATCCTCATCCATATCAGTATCATCGTTGTTAGACCGATAAGTGTCCATGCGACGCGTATAGCGAGCAGCTTCTTCGTCTTCCTGAATTGATGACGCATTAAAATTAAGATCAATGTCACGTGCGGTATTCGCACGACGAACACCATCTTCTCCAATTCCTCTCCTGTTGAAATTACGATTAGAATCAAATGATTGTCTAGTGGCCAAGTGGCCGGATCAACAGGTGCATTGAAATGAGAATCGACGGATAAACGACCCGGTATAGCCTGATTGGTCTGTTGCGCTTCAACTTGGTTTTCTTCAGTAACCTTTGCTTGCTGTGCCATTTCATACTCGTTGGCCATGCCACATAACGCATTAGCATGTGGGTCCATGTGATCAGACAGATATGGAGCAACACCTTGCATAAACGTGGGATATGGGAAAGAGCTAGTTGGTGGCATACTATCCCACGTTGGTTCTTGTTGTGGAGGAATATAAACGGGAGTCGGTGAACGCCGTGGGACATAATAGGTCTGCTAAGATTATTTTGGTTCTTCTTCAGGCCCATCAGTATCATCATGATGCCCTTGGTTTACATCAAATGCCGACAGTTACAAGAAAGCCTTGTAATTACCATTGTGCCAAGTAATGTAATCATCCAAGGGTACGTCTACTGGTGGGGAATAATTAGGATGCCACACAGGAACTCTATTAAGCCACTGACTTATCCAGTCTCTGTACTCGTTCCGCCAATTTTTGTTCTTAGGACCGGTCAAACATTCGTTGTGGTTGCCACCTAGGGATCGGGGCTCTCCAGGAATGCCTTAAGCCAACCCAAATTGTCTCATCACCCTATCCATTGGACACCACTCAATGCACTCAAATGATATTAAGGGCGACGGTGTATTCCACAGATCCGCACGTGAGAAAATGTCATTTGGCACAACATCAGGACCAAGTTGGTGTTCAACATACGGTGTCCACAGGAATTGAGGATAAAATGAAAACAAACCAATTTAGTTCATAGCAAAAAAAGTATCCACCTGTATATATAAAAAATATTTTCCATAAATATCAACGCACCATATCATTGGTTATGTTGTCAAACATCCGCCTGTAGTCATCGACTTTCCATCGCCTCTGTTCTCTGTTCGGGACAACCTGATTCACCCACCTGAAATAACAATAAGTATTTTCAATAACTGTTCTAATGGAAACATAAATACTGAAATTAATACTATTCCATTTTATACTTATATTACTTACCGGCGAGCTAGCGGAAAAGATGGTGCAGTCAAAACCGAAGCAAGAAATGACATTCTCTCCCAAACTCATACATGCAAAAGCGCCAGAGGCCCATCTATATCCAGACAATCGAATTGGGTCGCCCTGCATAGACCTCTGTTGAGGTGGGCAAGACACGCACTGCCCCAACTATATGCGTTTATCTGAGTAACATCACGAAGCAGGAGGAGAAACTTCGAGTGTACATGGGTTGAGGACTTGTCACAAAACAGAGTTGTTCCAAACAATTCCATGATGTGCAACCTTACATATCTATTCATAGATTCTTCATCAATCAACCTAATAGAGTTTTTAACCCTGCGGATCCATGATATCTTGATGAAACTGCTAGCCTTTATATCGCTATCATCCGGCTGGACACCGAAATTAAGTATGCACTCTCCCTTCAGTGCCTCAATACTGGTTCCGGTCCAACCAGTCACCGGAACTCCATGCGAACTCAACCCAAGTATCATTGCCACGTCCTGTAACGTTACGGTAACCTCTCCTATTGGCAGATGTAATGTGTGGGTACTAGGGTCCCACCTTTCCACAAGGGCGGAGATCAGTGTCGTCTGGCTCGTTAGTTTGCCCCTTATTTGTGATATGTGATAGAGGCCAACATTAATTAGCTTCTCATCTATCCTACGGTCATAGTCACTCAGAGTGGATAAGTGCCTGGTGCGCAATTTTCTTGATCGTTGTATGAAAAAAATTAATTAAACTCAAACTCAAAAAATTAATGAAGACAATATTCTTTGTTTGCTGTAATTAATAAAATATTTAATACAAAAATAGTAGCTGTGACTTAATTAATAAAATACATACTCACTATTTTTTGGTGGAGAATTTTTTACTAGACACTTTTTTTTTTTTGTTTGAATGTGATTGTCCTAAGAAATTTTTAAATGTTTTAATAAAGTATATAGTTGAATAATTAAAGGATTAATTATTATTCCTTAATTAAATATTAATTAAAATATTATTTTCTTACCACCCAAATTGTATTATTTAACCATAAAATACCATTATTCTAATCCTAGTTTCATGATAAAATATAACTCTTTTTCATTTAAAAATAAAATGAAATATTACATAGCCAATAAATTGATGACTTCATTTAAAAATGTTAGTTAAAATTAATGTTTCACATAAGCCACGATTTTACATAGGCCACGCTTGGACAACAAGCAAGCGTGGCAATTAATCACAAAAAGCATAGCGATATACAAAAGGCCACGGCTGAGTGCGTCACGCTTCAAAAAGCGTGGTTAAAACTAAAAAACGTGGCTGAACACTAACCGTGGCTAAAACCTAATCACTAACCAAATTAATAATAATTCCATCAATTATTTTATTTGGTAAACACCTATATATACATAAATAAAAAAAATTTGTGTTCCTATTCCAGTGCCAAACAAAAAGAAACGTGGCTATCACTAATAACATCAACAATAAAATTATTACTAATCATACAAGGGTTTCTAACCACATTTAGTATCATACTATATATAAACATACCAGATGCTACTACTAACTAAATTAGATAATAAACTAATAACTAAACAAATCTCTAAACTAAACTAACATCCACAATAACAATATCACTTAGCTAAACTAACTTAACACACTATATATTTTAATCTAATCATAATAACAAAATACATATATTTTTTATATATCTATTATTTTTATCATAAAAAAATAGTTAAAAAAAAAACTTACATATTCAGGCTGCTCAAATTTATGGATGATGTGTTTTCTTAGTTTCACCATTTTTTTTTTAAACATCACTACCAGGCGTCCATGAAGATGAAGAAGTATGAGGAAGAAGCTGGAGTTTTTTGAAGTGTGGTGTGGTTTGTGTTCAAGTCACTTTCATCCCATTCATCCCATTCATCCCTAGCCATTGGATCAAGGCACATTACTTCCCAACCCTTGGATCTTTCTTGATCCGATTCTAATTTTTTTTCCCACTCCAAGAAGAATCCGTCGAACACGGATTGGCCATGAATCTCCACCTCACGATGCATGGCTTAGATCATCTGAACCGTCGATTTTATCTTTCTCTCTCCTCACAATGCGTCAGCCACGGATTCTCTTTCCACCAGATCCGTCGGATTCTCTCTAAACTCAATCATAGCCATTCATTTATCTAATTTATTAAATTAAAAAAAAAAAGTCCCTATGCGTCATTGACGGATTCAGTGTGGATTTCGGAAAAAAAAAGTCAGACACACATAAATCCATATTCAAATAGTTAGAACCTCTTCCACTTTAATCTCAATCGTTCTTTTTATTTTTTCAATTAATCATCACCGTTGGTCCAATTCTTTTTAAAGAAAAAAAATTACTCCATCACAATTCGTCATTTACGCCTCGTTATTGACGAATTGTTTCAAACTTCTATTGCGGCGCCATATCGAAGTATTACACCCCTACAATAATATGATAAAATACCTTCTTTAAACCAATATAAAAAATAATTTTTCGAGTTTCTGAGTATTTTAGAAGATGGTAGACATGTGTTGTTTTGGTGATTTTTAAGTTTCTTTTTAGGTGTTTTTTTTCTTATTTTGAACTTTCTCACATCCTATCTTTGGAAGAACATGTGTAATTGTAACTTATCGAAAAAAAAAAAAAAAAACTATAGCCTAGTCCATCTGCATAGTGAAATTGCCATCAAACAGTGGTGTATAATTTTTATTTTTGGTATCTAATTCAGTACATTGACTGGTTACTTCACACGGTAAGCAATATTGATGATTGAGGACTCTCTTCTCTACACTCCCAAATTGGGGGTTGAAGCATGATTGCTGCCCCAACCACCAATGCACCCTCTCTCTCACCTTATAAATAACACTCCAAATTATTCATTCTCTCATTCCCTCACCTCTTTCTATCTTTCTTCTACTCTCCCTCTTGTTTCCTCATTTGTAATGCTGATGCATATCACTCAGCTAATTAGCCACCTCCATTTCTCTGACGATAAATCCATAGCAATACCACTATTCTTAAATATTGTAAAGTCATGTCTCCTCAATTCTGCTGGAATCAAGGAGCAGAGGTTCTAAAACAATTGGAACACTCATTTGAGCAAGATGACACAATCAATTTATGCACACAATGGGTTGAGGTTTTAAATAGTTGATAAACCTCAACCCCGAACTTTCAACCTGCATGTTCTGCAATGGTTGAAAGTTTGGAGTTGAGGCTTATCGAACTTTCCTGTATAAGTAGTAACCTCTCTCTCTTCTATTTAAATTTAACAACATTTAGAACTTCATCAATATTATTACATTATAATGTAAATTTTCATAAATCTCATAAATCCCGATACGTATACACTCTTTTAATAGACACTAAATTGACACTCGTATAAAATACAACTCTTGATGTTAACTATCTTTGTTATGAGTAAGAAACTCCTAAGAGATAGAATTGGAGAATTTAAAAGAGATTAGAAGAAAATAGAAGAGAACTATAGAGAAAGAAAAGAGAATTTCTCAAAAGGACCAAAGAAAAAGAAGATAATTTATTATTTTCATTCATACCAATTATTTTCATTTTACTTTCACTATTTATAGAAAATTAACTAAAATACTCTAATAGGACCTAAAGTCCAATTATACACGTAACATACTTCAATTTTTTATGATCCGCCAATTAAAATATATATTTAATTAATAATAATTATATTTTCATATGAGTGTAAACCTAGTATCTCTTAAAATAACGTAGGAATATCATCATTCATTATGTATAGTAAAAATTATAACCACAATGTTAAGAGTTATAACAGTTGGATTCAATGTAAAATTACAGGACTCTATCTAAATCTCTAATAGTGTGCTTATACAAAGTAGTATTTACTATTTACATTGTTCTTGTTAACATACAATCACAAACAAGTGCCTTCAAATTTAGCAATTATATTGTCTAATGATATATAAGTATTGAAAATGAAAGAGAGAAATCATCAGAGAGGCATGATGAATGACTTGAGACAAGACATCATTTGAAGTGTTGTGCATTTTGAGATGTGAGATTTGCTGAGAATCTGAAAGGCATGCCCAACACCTTTGAAGACACTATATTCCACTCTCACACCCTCTCTGCCCAGAGCATCACACAACTCCAAGTTCCTGTCCTTCAATATATCCTTCTCTGATATGCAAACCAACGTTGGCACCAATGAACTCTTCAACTTCACTGCCATAGGATTGCACCATGGATGATCACGGTCCGCCCCACGCGGCAGCGCCAGACGCCAGTAGGCGTCCGAGGCTGCCAAGTTAAGAGCCGAGCCAGGTGATTCGGCCATGGATTCCTCTGATGCTGTTCTCACTTCTCCACCGAAGAAAGGTTGTATCAGAACAAGTCCCTTCAAGTTCAAAGGCCTCAAAGATTCAGATTCAGATTCAGATACCCTTACGGCAACATTGTAAGCTATGTTAGCACCTGCACTGTCACCTCCTAAGAGCACACTTGAAAAGTTGCATTTCTTAGTCCACCATTCACTATCATCACATTCATATAGAAATTGTTGTTTCACCCACTTTAGTGCCTTCATTCCATCATCATATGGTGCTGGAAGAGGATTCTCCGGTGCCAATCGATAGTTCACTGACATAATGATGCACCCTACTTCAGCAGATAGCTTAGCAAGGAAATCATGGTAGCAACTCCATGCTGGTGAGCCAATGCAGAAGCCACCACCATGAAAATAGGCCAGCAAAGGCATCTCAATCTTATTGTGATGGTGGAGATTTGGAACATAGAAACGTGCCCATGTGTTTGTAACGTTGTCAATGACCATGTCTCTTGATGTAACGTTTAGTTCTGGATTCAGAGCTGAAGAAGAGACACATGGAACAACTTGAGGTCGTTCTATGAATCCATCTTTGTGAACTCTAATAAGCCCTTTAATTTCCTCAACAACAGAACCATGGTTTTGTTGATAGTCTTTGCTTCTTGTTCTGTTATGTGGATTAAGGCTTAGACTTGATGCAAGAGCAGCCATTGAAACAAGAAAGAAACTGAAAATAATAATAATAATAATGGGGGATTCACAATGAATGCTTTGTGGTTGATTACATTTATATACAAATTATGAAGTGGTTGGATATATAGAAATAGAAACAAATGTAGTTTTGAAATTGATAATGGCCCACAAATAGTATTAAGCTACCAAAATTAATTAATCACAATGAATGCTTGTTTACACGCCAGCCGTTCATGTTTGACCTTAATCATGCACAAAATTGACCCATGCTTCTTTTTTTTAAAAAACATGTTAATTAATTGGATGACATCAAGGTTTTCATATTTTTTATTCTGATTCACACCTCTCACTCTGCTTCAACTGGGCGGGCAGGCAAAATTCGAGTCAGTCCATCTCGAACGACGAGTTAAAATCTAAAAAACAGTTGGGTCTATATTTTAAATGAGTCAAAAAAATATTAACTCGACTCGACTCGTCCAAGTTAACGAGTTAAACGATCCGACTCATTTAACTCGTTTTTAATTTTATTTTTTTTAAAAATAAAATTATTATACTGCATGTCCATACAAAATCAAAATTATTTATCACATATGAATATATTTTTATATTAAATTATATAAATTTTAAAAAATTAATTAAAATAAAGAAAATTTTTGTACGAAAATATACTTTATATATTAAAAAAATAGAAAAATAGAAAAAACGAGTTAGACGTCCAACCCGTATCCGCTCAACTCGAACCCCGTCTAATTCGCGAGTTATATGATCCGAGCCAAATTGACCCGCTTTTAAATGAGTTGTGATTTTACTGGCTCGACTCGCTCATATTTCCGAGCGATTCGAGTCGATCCGCGAGTCGCGACTCGTTTTGACGGCTCTACTTCACGTATGCTCACGGAATTGGAAACTATTAAAAATTTTAATCATTTATTTAAGATCCATACGCGTTTCGTTTTTTCATTTCTAAATGAAATAATACAAATTATTTGTGTCTTTTAGAAATCAGTAATTATTTATATTCACTTCATTTAGTACAAGAATCAACACATAACTCTTTTCAATCGAATAAATTGAAGTATGAAAATCACAAGAAATTGATCACATGTACTTTTTTTTTTAGTATATGTTAATTTAGAGGTAATCTTATATATATAATATGGCCTTTATATAAATGCGATAGTTAAGAATGAAAATATTAGATACCTAGTTTTATGTTTGACTAAATATTTAAGATAACATTTAAATTATTATTATCGTATGAAGATATATTTATATAATTGGCCATCTAATTTAGAATAAGAAATTTAACAAATATAGTATTTTTCATAATGATGGTTTGTTATGAGCAAGCAGAGCACATATAATGATGTAGAGAAAGCAGAATGAAGGGGGGCCGGGGGAAGCCCTAGAAAAGTATGAAGCTAAGAGAACAACATTGTTGACATTTTGTGATTGTCAACTAATTTGTTGGCATTTTAGGAAAACAATTGAGCAAAGTGGAAGTGCTAACATTAGGCTGCTTCCCAATAACATCATCTCATGAACACTGTTTCTCTTTTGAGACATTACACAATTAAATTAAATCACTCTAGAATCTAGATATTTCTTAGAAAGTGGGAATTGGATGGAGATTACTTTATCTTTTTTTGTGGCCATGGATATTGGCATGTCACTAAGTTCCTTTTTGAAGGACCTCACGTATTGGTCACAAAGATGCATGGAAGTTGGAATCTCTCTCTCTCCGATTTTGAGGGTGTCCATTGAACATGCTACTCTGTGAACACCCCATATCTTTGGGACTTGAAAAAGTACAGCAATTGGAGCTAAATGGGGTCAAAGCCTATAGTGATGTTTTTCTTTTGAGTCACATTCATTCATGCATCTTCTTAATAATAATGGAGTGTCATATTGTCTCATTCGTATGTAATTATGTTACCTTTTGAAATTTAGTTGCCAACCCAAATTGGAAGGGTTATAATCACTGATTAGGAATATTTGCATACTTTACCCATATATACTACTCTATTCATATCAACACTAGTTCACACTTCACCAAATAAGTCCCCGGCTCGCCAATTAAAATCTTAAATAATTTTGCACAAAATGGATATATTTTAGGAAACACTTGACCTACATACCCTACTACAAGCGCTAATGGGTGAACCTGTAAACTTTTGTCTTGTAGCATTTATTATTTTTATGGTTTTAATCCTACTTTGTTATATTAGATTACGTAAATGACCATCATCAATGTAATAGGTTAGTTAATTTCTTTCGACCCATTTTTATTCCCCTTTTTATAGTATCAATTTTTAATTTAGGATTTTCTTATTTTATTTCTTTTTTGTTTTCTCTGTGCCCTTCGTCGAAGTGCCCCATCAGAAGCTTTTGAGGTTGTTTTCGCCGCGGCGTGAAGGACGCTTCAGGTGGGGTGGTTTTGACACCGCATCCCCCTGTGGTTTTACTCCTTTTACCACGTGATTTTGTCCCCCGTTTTCACTAATAATCCAAATGTTGGGGTTACCTTACACGACTTAGGTTGCAGAGTTGTCGTTGTTGCTGAATGCTGGTTAGTTTTCGCTTACAGCCTATTTAAAATCTGTTATATTTTGTTTCTGGTGGTCGGTGTCTCTTGTACGTGTTGAGATGTGGAGTTTCTTCCTAGATTTAGATACCGATTGATTTTTCCCTTGTTGTTTGTATATTGAACTGTGTTGTGAGGCTTAGGTTATTTTAACTGATTACCTTATAGTCACGATTGGATTAGTCAAAATTTTAATGTAGACATTCGTATTTGACGAGTAGTATAGGTATAGTAGAATAAGAATAAAAAATAGCCATCATTAGAAAATGCAGTTGACGAATTTGTTCAATAAAAATTTTGTTGAAATGAATTTTTTTATGTTCGTTCTAATAAAGTTATTTTATCAGAAAGGAGAGCATTCCACATAAAATTCCTTGCACAAATCTCAACCATTGATAATAAATGCAGCTAATCTTAATGGTCATTATAAGTGTCATACAATATTATAGGTAAGCGGCCTGTCATATCGGAAATGCACCCTATATTTTAACTCATATATTTGAATAAAAAACTACGTAGATACTTTTTTTTTTCTTGTTTTACTTTCACAAACATATTTTTTTAAAAGTGTAAAATTTTCTTTAAATATTTATATCCACAGATACCCATCACTAAATACTTATTGTTATTCCTATATTCTCACATACATAACATAGGAAAGCTTTCAATTATATCGGTATATAGCTGTAATATTTAACCATTGATTTTAATATATATATATATATATATTTAAATTAAAATCAACGGTTAAAGATCACCGATATACCAATACATCGATATATTTAAAATTTTTCCTATAACATAATGGGTTCTTATATATTCACTACTTGATCCATCAAATTTCAAACCAGATGAGTGTGGTTACTCATGAGTGAAACTGATTGCCAATTAGAGTGTGAACAAGATAGACGAGGTTTTACGCTTAATAGATCAAATCTATCATAGAGTATATTGGTCTAAATCTGACCTATAATCTAATATAAACTTTTTAATGAATACTAAATTAAATTTGTTATAAGTCTGTTAATGAGCTTAATTTTTTTAATAAATAAATAAATAATTTATGTTAATTTAAAATATTAAATTTGACGTATAATTTAATTTTCAACCTAAATAATTAAAGATATTAAAAAAATAAAATTGCGCACACACTATTTTCTCTTGTTTTCTTAACGCACTATTTCTCTTATTTTTTTCAAAGAATTGGAGTTGATGGTGGTATCAAAAGCCCAATAAGAATGGGAGTTGATGGGCCATAATGGTAAATGCCCAAACGAATCGTTAGCCGACAGCCTCACCCAAAAATAACGATAAACACGAACAACAAAGAAAGCGGACATGTTATTTCCAAAAACAAGGTGGCATGCTCACCAAAAGAGTAATGGAGATAATGGAAGAATCTTCAGCCGACATTTCTCCCTGGCATGTGGAATCTCAAACATGCAAACATTTGTTTTATAAATTGGTCCCCACATTTTGGATTATCATGGAAATAATTATTTTAAAAGATAGCATTATTTCTGATAATTTGCTTCTCAAATTAGTTCTAAGATATAAGCAAATAGATAAGGATTTGCAATGTTAATGAAAGCGCGCATCCTTTTCATCAGACTCTATCATTAGCTAAAGAAGTAGTTTTTTTAAAAAAAAAAATTAACTTTAGAATAAAAGTATTTAAAAAAAAATTAACGTTATTTGAATAAATGATTTTAGCTAACCAAGTTCAATCAAATGATTTATTTCTATGCTAAATAGAATATTATTTCAGTATCAAATAATATAAAAGATTATACATAAATAAAATTTTATTTGACATCTAAATAATCTTTTATTTAGTATAGAAATAAATGACTTAATTGACCAAAATCATTTGTTCATATAAAATTATTGTTAAAAAAATAAAAGAGAAAAATAGACTTATTAAAATATTGATATATATAATAATGAAGCTAAACTAGAATGTTTATTAAGTGATGAACTGATGATGCCAGTGACTTGAAGCATTGTATAATCATGTTAGCCTTGTTAGGAATCTTGGACATTTATTAATATGTTGTTAAGATTGCCCTTTATTAATATAATAGATGTAATACTAATAATTAACTCAGCTTGATATAAAGGTTAGTGTAAGCAAGTGTTGGATATTCATCAATGTATTGGTTAGCGATAAATCCTTAAACGAAGCTCAGATTCGTGAAGGATTAATTCTCGATCTGTCGACTTAAAAAAACCTTGAAAAACCAAATGGACGTAATACTAATTTTTTTTTTTTTTAATTCATTTATATGGGCTAATGATGAAATATTGGATGTTTGGCATAAGTCACGGATATGAATAATATGTAAGACATTTACCAAAAATGAAATTATTAATAATAATTATTACTACCATAAAAGAGCATCCCAAATGAAGTAGATGTTGATTTTAGTATCATATAAAAATCAATCAAATCCACACATTTGGATATACAAGTTTGACCTTTAACTGTCAGTTATAATTAAGATTAAGAAGTGATCCAACACCAACAAGATACTCATAATTGACGTGTTGCTATTGCTTAAAACACAAAACAAGCAAATCAATGCAACGCATAAAATTGATATTTTAATGGTAACCCCAAACCATAGGTTATGGTTGATGTTGATGTGGATGAATCACAACCATTGAAATGTCACTAAGAAAGTAACCGCCAGATACCTTCCTAACCAATTGATTAAGATTATAGATTCGGTGACTATATCATAATATCATCATCATCATCAAATATATTTAAAGTACGTGACATTTGCTAACGTACGAAAATGGACATATTCTTTCAATTTGGACACTATTTTAGATGAGATTAACACACTCATGGACCCAATAAAACTGACAACAAAACACTCTCTTTGCTCAATTATAAATAGCTTTTTTAGTTTCACTTTCTAATTACATAAACCTCATCAGCATCCATCTCTTTTCAAGTTATTAATTACTTAATTAAGTAGTGTATGCCATGGAGATGAACTACTCAAATGCTAGTGTTGTTTTTGAGGCAGAGAATGATGATGATGATAGTTTCTATGCTGAGATTAGGAGGCAGATTCTGCTGTTAACATCTGAAGAAAACGAGGATGTGATAGAGAACACAAGCTACAAGACTGATAAACATGGTGGTGGTAATTCAAATAGGTCAGTTTATGGTGTTGGAGGTGTAGCATCATCACTTTCTTCAAGAAGTGGCTGTCATGGCAGTTTCTGTTGCTGGGAATCCGATACGTCTGGACCGCTGCCACCGCCAGCACCGCCGGTTTGGCTGGTGAACTTGTGGAAGCATGGAAAAGGTACTGGTGTGTTCATTCCACAAGTGCCATGCAGCAAAAAACAAAGATCAGGTACATACCTTTCTCTTTAGACTATTTAAGAAAAGTTTGAACACTTCTAATCTAATAATCTTTAATGGTATTGGTACTTTTTGAATCTTGGCAGGAAGAATGAACAACGGCAGAAGAAGAATCTATAGACCTGTGGTGAATAAATAAGGATTGAAGAATCTTATGCCTTTTGAAAGTGAAGAATGTAGCTTATTTATACTACAGCTCTCTTGATTTAATCAGACTAAGGAATATCAGAAAAGAGAGAAGAAAAAGAAGAAAAGGATGCCAAAAGTTTCTTTCATTCATCTGGTAAATATCATTGTTCAACTTGATGGTATCTATGTTCAGATAATACCATTATTAAAATGTGTTAATACCATCTTAGTGCGGATATAATTATTATATATATAGTTAGATTAGAATATTAGATAAGAAAGGAATTGAAATAATGTAATTTTTTTCGGTTTTTATGTGTTTGGGTAAAGCTTGAACGTGTTAACTATATACAGAGCATTTCAAAAGCAATAGAAAGCTTGTACATAGATGAAGATGCAATTAAACAAGTTCTGTTCAGATTGTGGCCAAAACTATTAACCATTTACGTTTTTGCTTTGAGGGTGTGGAAAGTGGAAACAACTTATCAGTTATCACCAACTCAACTAACTGCCTATTACTACAGAACTAATTACCAATCAGCTTAGGAAAACAGCATTACAAAGGGGGTTGCAAACTATACATATATCTATGTCAGTTCCTACTCTTTAGGGCAGGCTAGCCATAACGAACTAAGTGCCCGAAGCCGCGAGATGTAATCGTTTATGACTAAGAGAGCGCGAGCAGCTTGATGCGTCGCCAAGATTCGTTGCAGCTGTTGCAGTGCTTGTTGCCTCAAAAGGTCAGCCTAATAAACAAATCATGTTAGAAGTTAGAACACATTGAATCATGGTAACATTCTTTGAATGGAGGAATGAGAATTAGCACTATAATGCTTACCTGATGAAGGAAATTCTCAAGTGTGGCAAGTTTGCCCATTGCAACAGCCATTAGGCCCATGTACTGAGCAACATTTCCAGAAGTGGTGGGACCTAGGGAGGTCGAGGCAAGCGTTTCGGAAAGCGATTGATGCAATGCTTCCATTCCTTGAGATAAAGCATCCTCAGCCTGCTGAGAAGACTGCTGCAAATTATAAATTCCCATCAATTGCTCATCTGTTAACGGCTCCAGATGGTTCCTAACAATCTGAATGTTGAAACAAACAGATGTCAAAGATAGATTTCGGCTGGAGGGGAAGCACAAGTGACTAATACGGACGGTCACTCACCTTAAGAAGCTCGGATGGACGGAATCCACCTATCCACATGAAGCATCTTTCTGCAGGTGTCTTCCATGTTCCGGAAAGGATGTGAAATACATCAGCCTTGGCTGCTATGGTTTTTAACCGAAACAGTTCATCATGATGTGCTAGGACACCATCAACAAGAAGATTAAGTTCATTATCAGCCATTTGAGAATTCAGGGCTGATCTGAGGTCACCAATCAAGCGTTGATGCTCATCAACCCAGCGTGCATAGTCCATATCAAATGCTAAGGCACCTAAAATATAAAGATTTAGAAACATCATCATAATCACAGTCTCTCTACTAAGAGACTAATTTTCAAAGGCCATTGAACTTGGCAACAAGTATTCTATCTAGATAAGTAAACATTCTCTGGCTTATTCATAAAGATTACCATTTCCAACAACTGCACGGCCATTATTATCCCCCACAGTTCCATTTGCAGCAAATACACCCTAAAGGAAGCAGCATCCCATGCACACAATGGTAAGCAGAGAAAATAACAAGAAAATCAAATTATGCATTCCAATCAAATTAGACCTGCTGCTGACGTGCTCGTTGAAGTTCTTGCTCTAATTGGGCAAGCCTAACTCTACTGTTCTCCAATTGCTGCACATAAGCCTATTGAAAACACCATCACATATCAATGATTCAATGGTTGGTGGCTTAGGTTTGGGTTCAAATGAGCAATGTAACATATCATCACATTGAGAACAATTCGATTACCTTCTTCCTCAATCGACTCTTCCTAGCAGCCTCGCGATTCTGAGCCAGTCTACGAAGAGTCTAGAAAAAATGTTTACAAAAAAATGTAAGAGTCTGTAGTGTATGTACTACCAATGAAACAGAAATTGAATAGCACACACACACAAACAAACCTTGAGATCCTCATGTTTAAGGTTAGTTTGATCATTGGAGTCTACAGCTACAAGTGCCCCATTCCCAACACTATTATTGCACTACAAACATTAGAATCACTCATGTAAGATTGATTCATTATAACTCATCCATCCAAATCCAAAAGAATAATAAAAGAAAGAGAGGAATTGTGAGAGATACATGGGTTTTATCATCGGTGTCAAGATCAGTGGAAGCATCATCGGTGTGTTGACTATTATTGTCAGGCATGGCTGATTCAGAGCGATTCTCAAAATGGCCTTTCTGCTGGAACATGTTTTGCCCTGCCTCAACGTAACCTGAACCAAGGTTCTATACAAGCACAAGCACAGCATTATCCAAAAAGAGAACAATTGTTGATAGCATAGGCAAACAAAACTTATCCAAGAGAGAGAGTGTTCATACGGTGTTGAATGCGGCGTAGTGCAAGTTACTTGTGGGAACAGCAACATTGTTGAACTTAGCAGTAAAGGGAGAAGCTGGAAATAAAATATTATTGATAAGGTATAAAGAAATGTTTGTTAAAGAGAGAGAGAGTAGTAAGTAACTTACTTGAGGTTAAATCAAAGGGATGGTGGTGTTGTTGAAAAACAAGAGCAACGGCAAGATCAGAATCAGTTGGATTTGTATTTGTATTTGTGTTAGTGTCATGACCCCTGAAAAAAAGCATGAAAATGAGTCCATTTGTGAAAAGAAAAGAGAAGAAGAAGAAGAAGAAGAAAGAAGATACCTTAGGTGGAAGGGAGAGTGGGAAGAGAGTGGAGGTGAGGATGATTGAGTTGTTGGCTTGAATGTTTGCATCTGCTCTCACTTTAGTTCATCAAAGCATGAAGCATGAAGCATGAAGAAGAATAAAGTTTAAGTGAAGAGTGAAGAGCATAAAAATTAGAAAGGTTGGAGGTAGCTTTACGAAGAGGGTAGCGTATTAGTACAGCTCCTCTCTTTCTTTCTTAACTCTACATATATTTAAACCCCTCTACTCTCTCTCTACCTACAAAAATTAACCACTAATTAATGCTTCTATTAAACTCTATTTTTTGGGAATCAACATGTTCTTATATGTCTATATAATAATAATATCAACCATTTTATTTTTAAAAAATTGCAAAAGATAAATATTTGTATTTAAATAAAATAATAATAATAATAGTTTATTCTCGCATTTCTGGCTAGGGATTGAGTTTCCCAACAAGCTCACTGCTCACACACACTTCAATAACCAGCACAATCTATTCCTTCCTAGTTTCTACCACTACTCACTAGTCACTGTGTCAATGAATTTAACTATTATTATTATTTATTTTATGATAATCATTAGGGTTTGAAAGTACAAATTTATATCAATTATTATCATAATTTTTTAAGAGAGTATTTAATATGTAATCTAAAAATATATGATGGTTATGCATGGCGAGGTGTAAAAGTGAAACAATAAAAGTTTTCTTCCTGTGTTGGCTTTTTAGATTGTAGTTGGAGGCACAGCTGAAGGCATAAAATACGGAGTAGTATAGAGGAGAGTAGAGTATATGATTGATCCTCTTTCTCTTTCTCTCTCTCTAGGCTTTGTATAGAACTGTGAGCTCTGAGGTTTTCAGTGTTTTTAGCCTGCAACACTCTGTCAAATACATGGATATACATATACGCTAACTGCAATATTATTGTTTCTTTTTAATGCTAACACATTCATTTTATTTTAATAACTGCCTACTTACAATAACAACACTTTTTATATCATATATCCAATCAGACAATCAGTTGTTCCAGCGATGGGATGTTCTGATAATCTGTGTTGATGACATTGTAAGTATATCTTGCACCTTTCATCTTCTACATTAATTTAATTTCATTATTTACTATTATAATGACAAATGAAGTGAAAAACCATACATTCATTAACATATTATTAAAAACATGGTACTTAAAATTCTCTGCTTCATTATTGGCTTGAAGTTGGGAATTTGATTTATTGTATTTATTTATTTCAAGAGAAGAAAGAAAGGGAGGTAGCTAAGCTAGGTAGAGTGAATTAAAGCTAAAATGCTTTGCTTGAAAGGAACCTCTTGGCGTTGGGTAAAAGAAGTAAACATAATAGTGGTGCGTTGTTTTGAGGAGATCTTTTTAATTAGCACCAGAATGTGTCAGAATGGTGTTATTCACTTGCCATTTCTTATGTTTTATTTTACGCTATTGTTACCTATAAGCCTGCAAACTGACCAACACAGACACAAAAATAATTAAATAATAAATAAAGCATAGTATTATGACTTATGAGATACGGATTTTCTCTTTTCTGTTGATTCCTTCTCTACTCAATTTCTATATTTTTGGCACTACTTCCTTCATGTCTTCATCCGTCACTTCGCACCACTAATTGATAAATTAACCCATATTTAGATTTAGATAGGTACAAAATATTTGCTATGCAAAATTAGTTGTACAATTTCACTTGTATTGTTCCAAATAGCCGCCATAGGATTTTTTCTTTTTTTTGGGTTGTAGAAAATGCATTATGCATGATGGGGATATATATTAGCCTATTTCTTATCCAATAATTTCGTATTCATCATAACAGAGGAATGGACACTGATCATTGTGCCCAAATCAAGAATCAGGTATACCTATGTACTAGATAAGCATGCATCAGTGTCATTTGACATGTATGATTAATAAAAATCTTTCTTCTATTTAATAAACATTATCATCTATTAAGTATTAACTACCCTGCTCTTTTATGTGATTTTATAAAATGAATCATATTTGCATCAGTATTCCGTGTATATTTGGATTATTATACATCTTTGGAATTCACATATAAAAAAAAGGAAATAATAGGGAGTTGGGAGTGATTCAATTGAAGACAGGTATCGTATCAATCTTATCATCTGTGCTATAAGAAACACAGAATTTTGCAGGTGCAGAGAGCAGAGTGCAGAGGGTGAACAGTGAGATATCAGATCTTGGGGTAAAAGCCAAATCATATCATCATATAAAAATATTAAAAGGTACAAAGATTATAATGGAATATGGAATCAATTTTGATCCCACAAGCACGTCAAAGAACCTTCCATGTAGTAAGTAGTAACAAAATCTTCACACTGCATAAGGACCCCATTTTCTTTGTCTTGTGCCTTATCTTCCATTGGTTCATTTCTCCTACCAATGACCACTCGAGTCTATATCGCTTTTTTTCCCTTTTCAAACACTATCTTAAATTCTTAATCACTCCTTCACTTTTTCTATTCCATGAAAATGTGAATCCAGATACTATATTCATATACATTTAATAAATTCTTTTAATGTAAAACCTTTTCACCGTATAGAAAACGTATCAAGTATTTTGTGATTTTAAATATTTTTATATATTTTAACTGTTAATCTTAAATTAATTTTAATAATAAAATATTTTATGATTAAAATTAAGATTAAAAATACTAAATACCTGATATCATTGAACACTTAATACGTTAATACGTTTGTTAACGTATACTCAAAATTCATATATGATTAAAAAATTTTAATAAGTAAATTAGATGACCAAAACTATGCTCCTTTTCTTTGCCGAAAATAAAGCTGTACTATAATAAATATAAATATATATATATATATATATATATATATATATATATATATAAATCTATACATTTTCCAATACATATATTGGTTCAGACACACCAATGTTTGTTTAAATCTCTAAAGGAAAAGGAGAGTAGACTAAGAAGGAAGGAAGGAAGCAAACATGGAAATTGCCTTGTATGAATTCAAACCAACAAAATGAAAACTATATGTGTGAATGAATGTATGTGTGTGTGTGAATCAAATGGAAGCATTTTGATCGAGACGATAGCGGGTTAAAACTTCCCTATCTCGAGCACTTCTATGTTGAAGCCTCTGATGCAGTGTCTCAGACAGCTGGTTGAAAAATTCAGTGTCCCATCTTTGTATCAATAAGGGGTCCTCTGCATAGCATATATATATCGATGTAACAGCACTTTCTACCACAACCATTGCCAATCCAACCTGGGAGAAAAAAAAAAGGGTTACATTTTTCATGCAATAATTTCTTATACACCAAAAATCACATATTCAACAATATACACCTTGAAAGATTCTTTATTTCTTTTCATGGTCAATGTATAACAAAATTAAATAAAATAATCATATGTAAGGCAGGCCGTCATTAAGATTTGTCATATGTAATTGTACACTTTGAATGTTTCATAGTCAACGTAAAAGATAGGAAACCCAATGGAAGCCATGATTAAGCTTCGCCAACAGAACTGATCCCCAACAAAGAAGCAACTGGTTTATTCAAAATTATACACGGTTTTTAAACAGAATAAAGGATCCATTAGATGTAAACAAGAGATTGCAAACTCACCAATACCATCCCCATTAGCATGGACGTGGATCCAATCATCATTACTCGGTCTTGCCATTTGAACCAAGCCCAAACACCAGAGCAAGTTCCAGTTATGAGCCCACCGAAAACGGTGCCCATTAGCAGGACAGCACCTGAGCAATCATAGGCCACAAGTGCTTCAACTCCAGTTGATTGGAACAACTCCCACGCATCTCTAGCCGAACGGTTAAAGCTTTTACCATACACAGCAATCTGTTTAAGGCATACAACCATGAACCATTAAAACATAAGATTTACCAGGAAACAAAGTGAATCAACAAACTTCAATTATCATACAACTATGTCATTTTCTGTCGAATACAGGAATTATTATTACATAGATCGAGTAGGTGGACACAGTAATCTACCTGAACATAAGCATACTTGTTGAAAAAACGGACAAGAGTCTCCACAAGATGGAAAAGGAAATCGACACAGCAAAGCAAACACTCATTGTTGCCAATCTTTGAACGAAACCCGCGAATCTGAGACAATTCAAAAGGTAGATAAAACAAAGAGCGAAAGAAAAGCTACCACCAATAAAATAAAGTTCTGAAAACCACAGGTGGTTACCTCCCACCGCAGGATCCTAATAGCAGCAGTAAATAGTGAGCCATAACAGATACTGCCAAAAGATGTTGTTAAAGCATACTGTAGAGATTTCGTTAAGGAGTCATCGGGAATTGATGCCGCCTCTCTACCACCATGGAAAAGAACAAGAAACACCATCCCAGACACTACAACATGTACAGTATTACAGAGTACTGCGCCTGTCCAAAACAAGCTTACAGAGAAAACCTGCATGCATCAATAGCAATATCACAGTACTGAGATGAGGAAACCTTAAGTAATCTTCTGCCAGAAACAATCCCAACAAGAACAGAAGAATGAAGAGCAAAACTTGCCAGCTCACCACAAGAAGCCACCAGCGTCCACCATCGCCGATACTTGAAGCCACGACACCAGCTGTCCCAAATGACCATAAGGCCATCCATAAGAGCACAACAAACATAAATAAGTATGCCACTCTCATAACCTCAGGAAGATTCCATACCATCTTCACAGCTTTTTGCAAAATCAACATCGTGAATGGAAGTCTGGAAGTAAAACAATCATAATAGATTCGGTTAATTATACTTAAAAATAATAAAATAATAATAATAACACAGAGATAGCAGAAGCTATAAACTTGCTATTTATACATGAAAAATAAAACAAACCAGCATACTCAAAACTACTTGTCATTCAAAATTTCGGATTCTATATATTACAACAATAAAAGATTATCTATTATTATACAAAACATTAATCTAAAACCATTATCTACACTAATGTTCCAGGTCAATGCCTTTACCTGTCTATGACTGCTAAGACATACAAGAACTGCAGGGCAGCTCCAATAGCAAAGGCAATTCCCCAAAAAATCTGGCCAGCCCAGAAACACAGAACACTAACCACGGCAAGATAAGTGGTGAGGATATGAACGGACACCTTCATCATCTGAGTGGCCCTTGAGCCCAACAACAACAACCAACTCCATCCAAGAACTGTCCCAACTCCACCGGCAGCAGCATAGAGCGGCCAGTAAGTCTCAGTCAACCCAGCATCATTATCCGAAAACCGGGAGGTGTACTTGTCAATGTTAAGTCTATTCTCTTCCTTGAACCTGTTGAGGCCAAGAACCCCCAGAAGGAAACCAAGGCCAACCAAATGAACCACAAATACTCCTAACCAGAAAACATCATGCCACCGCCGCCGTGGTTGTTCTAAACTGGCAGCTTCACTGCCATCACCGCTTCTCCTACTTCTGGCCGCATTCTATCAAAACAAAAACAACTGAAATTCACATACTCCGAATTCATTTTTTTTAACACTTACTCTTCATTTTTCTTCAATTTAATTTAGTGAACAAAGATAATATTTTTTGCCACTAAGTGTAATTGGGTACCCAAGTATATCAAATCATCACTGAATTTACTTATTTTTTCGTCTTCTCCATATGAGAGAAACTGGGGATAGCCCGATAAGCAGAATTAGTCAAAACTTGATATAAAAAGTAAATAAATAAATAAAGGAGGTTACTTTTTCCCACCTAAAAGAGAACAATTACTAAGAACAAAATCATGAGAATGATGGGAAAAAAGAGCAAAAGATAAGGCAATAAAGTAAATTGATAGCAGTACATAAATAGTAAAAACCAGTTATTGAAGAGAAAGGGAGTGAAAACGATACCTGATCAGCAGTGGCTATGGAAGCAAATTCTTCAGAGGAGGAGGAAGAGAAAGAGGGAGAATCCATCAAAGGGGGGAATGAAGAAACATTGCAGCGTGTTAGAAGGAAGAAGTATAATAAAGGGAATTTGGTAAACGGGTGGGAAAACGTGAAGACGAAGGCGACAAAGTATTGGGGAGAATTTAAGGTCAATGGGTGGGGTTGGTTGGGGTTTCTAGGGTTTTGAATTGAATATTTGAAACAGTAGATATAGTTATAGAAATAGGAATTGTTTAAGGAAAGAAGATTGAATTGGTGGGAATGAAAAGTGAAACTGAAACTTAACGGCTAACAGGGAGAGAGAGAGGGGTAGAGAGAGGGAGAGGGGGGGAAGAAGACGAGTAGAACAAGTTTGGAAGCAGATAAACTGATAAAGAGAGAAACAGTCATTTTCTGTGGCTTTGGCTTTTGGCTTTTGGTTTTTGAAGTAAGATTAGATTAGATACCCGCCATTGCCAACACCGTATTTTTATATTTTCTAAGGTGGTTAAGTTAGAAATAAAATGGTAAAATAATATTTTAATTGCAGTTAATTTTATAATATTTATTATTTGTGGGTTTTATTAATTTTTATTTAAGAGTGACTAAAATACTATTTTATCTTTCAAAGTGATTAACAATTTTAAAAAAATTTCATCCTATTTTTATAAACTTTTAAACCTTGCTATTTTTCAAGGCTGGTGAAAAAAACAAAAAATCAGAGAGATAATTATAAATTTTGTTAAGTTCTAAAAATAAACGCACACTCCAATTCAATAATTTATATTTCTTCTCTTTATATTCTTCAAGGAATTCTCATTTCTCAATTATCACGTTTTTACCTTCTCTAATTATCAACCTAAACACATTTTTTATTATTATTTTTATATATAAAAAAAAAACCTCCCCAACTTATGATATTAGAGATATACATGTGCAAGTTTTTGTAAATTTAATTTTAATGTATTAACCTATAAAAAATTTTATATAATTATTTAACTAAAGCCATGTATTTATATGATTTTTTAAATAATAAATTTAAAAGCTAGCTACTTTTACAATATGACAATACATAATTAGTTATCTATGAAAAAAAAAATTACTGATACATGTATAGGTATGGACTTAAAACCCATTTATAATAGTCTTTAGGATAATCTAGAAAGTTAGGTATTTTACTATAAATAGTAAAGAAAAATATGTAATCAAGCATGCAAATTATGAATGACATAGTATCTCTTTCCCCTTTTGGAATTTCTTTATGGAATTATCTTCTTCTTCCTCTTGTGCTTTCCTAATTTCCCTCAATTTCTACAATTCTCTTCTAATCTCTTCCTAATTTCTACAATTTTTAACCTATAGGAGATCTTACTCCTATCATTTGGTGCTTTTATTGCTCACCATGCCAATCTACCATGATTACCATGGTGATTCAAGGAGCTCAAGCATTTCAACATGAGATCAAGTTCAGATCAGCCTAAAATGCTTGTTTCCAAGCTATGAACCAATTCTCTGTGATTCTGTCGTCGTTGCATCCTTCTTGAGTGATCAACCACAGAAGCATATCTCTGCAGATTTTGAGCAAAATTCATTTTAGAAAATTCAGATCAAGAAAATGACAACACAGATAAAGAAATTATAGACCTAGATTTTCAATTTCAATCAGAGCTTGCAACGACCAGATCAAGCAAATTCACATTCAATCAAAATTCAAGTTCCTGCAGAACAGTTCCAGCAAAAATTCATGTTCCGATTCATCCAGATCAATCAGAAAATCACCATTCAGAATACGAAATCCAGAAAGAAGAAACAATTCAGAATGCAATTGAAATTACAGATCCATCAACAATTCAATGTTCAAATATAGAATTCACAAACATAACAAAGGCATAATTGCATTCACAACAACAAAATACATCCCAGTTTCGAATTCAGAGCCAAGAAGTTGAAGATGAGTTTTATGGAAGAAGCATTTAACAGAGCACGACGGTTGCGATGCAACGGCCACCACCAGAGCCGCCAGATTCGTACTGGTTTGAGGTGGAAGATGGTGAACCTGAATCGACGGTGGATGAGGACACGGCAGATCAAAAACGCAACGGCTGTGTTGGTAACGGCACCGGCGCAGCATTCCGGAGCGCCGAGGTCAGCACCTTCGTGAATGACAAAGAGAGTCTGACCGAAGGAGTGGTTACCGGCACCGAGGACAGTGCCTTCTTGACGGGTATGGTGAAGAACCTCCATGACGGCGACAAAGATCGGCGCTCAAGCGGTAGACAGAGGAATTTGGTGTAATTCTTTGATCTGATGATTGATTTGATGTTGTGTATGTATTAGAACTTTGAATTTGAGGCTGAATTTCTGGATTTGAATTTTGATGTGTTGGTGGATTTGCATCTACTTCTTCTTTTGTTTGAAGTTCTGTATCTACTTGTTCCTCTTTTTGAATTTCTGGATCTAGATTTTTCTCCTCTTCTTGAATCATTTAATTCAAAGTTGCACAGATCCTGTTGAAGGATTGTTTAATTTCTTCACGGAGCTGATTCTGTCTATGAATTGATTGTTGCCGTAGAATAGATGACTGAGAGTCAATGAGTATGGGTTGATAATCTCGAAGCAAAATCTTGAGGGTAGCTTGAATTTGATCCCAAGAAGAATTGGTTGAGTTCTGAAAATCACCATGGTAATCACTATAGATTGGCATGGTGATCAATGAAAGCACCAAATGATAGGAGTAAGATCTCCTATAGAGTAGAATTGTAGAAATTATGCTAGAATTGAGGAATTAAAGGGAAATTAGGGAAGAACAATAGGAAGAAGAAGATAATTCTATTAGAGAGAAATCCCAAAAGAGGAAAAATAACAATGTCATTGATAATTTGCATGCTTCATTACATATTTTTCTTTACTATTTATAATAAAATATCTAACTTTTTAGATTATTCTAAAGACAATTATAAATTAGTGTTAAGCTCATACCTATACATGTATCATTTACACAAGTTGGACAATAAATTCATGCATTTATTATTTTTTGATCAGAGTAATTTATTGAGTTTAATCAATTTGGATAATAAATTTTGAGAAAATAAAAAAAATAAAAGTAATGAAAATGATTTTTGTGGAGGTTAAATCAACTTGGTTAAATTTTGTTGATAAAAAAATTATATATAATATATCAATTGTCATATTATAGTTTTGTGCATAGCCAAAAAAAAATATTATTAGTGCTTGTTTCGGGAAGAGGAAAAATGGTAAAAAATGAACATTTTTTAATAAATAATTTTTTTGTGACTTGTTTAATAAATAATTAGATAATCCCCATATATAAAAATCCAATCCAATCCAATAGTAATAGTAATAATTTTTATGTAGGACAAGTGTTTATTTCTCAAAAATAACATAAATCATTGATTCTCTAATAAATTGACATGTGTCTTTACCTTAATGCATTCCATGAATACACTATTAAATGGATAATATTTTAGAATAAAAATTAAATTTATTAATTTTAAATTAAAATTTTCAACCATTATATTTACAAGAAAGAATATAAAAATTGAAATATTATGTTTTCAAAACGAAAGAAAAATAAAAATTGAAAGAAAATTCTGCTATTTATTAAAATTTTTTGTATTTTAGTTAAAACTAATAAGTTCATAATTAAGTTTTTTTATCAGTATAAGTTAGTTAAGGGAAAAAACCAATATACTTCAAAACAACTTCAATATTATCAAATTACACTAAAATCATAAAAATGATCAGATTACACCGTTCCATACTATGGAATCCGTGGTAGGGTGTCGGATTTTGGTGAATCCGTGACAGGGTGCCACTGATTCAACTTGGCGGAACCACTACTATAAATAGCAAGTGGTGATTCCTGGTGAGGATGCGAGACGAGCTAAGATGGCGGAGGCGGAGGACAGAGTGCGGGACATGCGGCGACGAAGCATTAGTCTTGATGGTTGGGAATGGGTGGATTAGGCAACTAACAAAGGAGAGTGGCCCACGACACTTTTACCGGTTATAGTCCTCCTGAATATCTGCCGGTTTGAAGTACATCGGATAATTCTCCAATGAATAACCATTGCGGAGAAATGACCACCTCCGTCCAATGGTTTAATACCATGTCAATATTTACACTTTCAGAGTTTATTAACAATGAAAGTGTAATGTACGAAGTCTTTTTTTAGTCTATTGTAATAAGTTACGATTCCTAGTAGTGTTTTTTATTTTGCATTTGTTGTTTGTAAATAAAAAACATAATAAAATATAACGTACGAAGTATTTTTTCAATTAAATTTTGGCTTCGCTTAATTATTTATATTTTCTTTTTTAGTAGTTTTAAAAAATGATGTAATGTAGATAACTTTTTTTGTACGTTGTATCAAGCACAGTGATTTTAGATTTTTTAAGAAAAATATAAAACAATTCTATTAATTCATAAATATGTACATAAATACATCAACAGTCAATGCTTGAAAGTTCGGAAATACATAGCGTAGTGCGTGAAATAAAATACATGAATAAAATAAAGAAAGTACCGCGTAAACTACATATGCCCTCCACCAAGAGAAATCCCATGCTCAAGTCAAGATAAATCACATGCTCAAGAGAATTCTTGGGGTACTCGTAAGATGATGTTACACGAGTGGAGGATACTTGGGGCCATAAACTGGCATAAGCTCATGTCGGTACATGTCCCCTCTAAACCCTGAACCCTAAACACTCTGTCATCCGCAGCGATTCCTCGATCGAGCGTTCTGTCATGATGAAAAACCAAACACATCTCTCTACTTTTTTCTAACTTCTCTCTAACTTTTTTCTCTAACTTTCTCTCTCTAACTTCTCCTCACTCTGAATCCAAATGATCCTGCTACGGATTTATCTAGAATTTTCGTTGCCCTGATGCCACGGATTCCATAGTATATTGAGAATGGTGTAATTTGATCATTTTTATGGTTTTAGTATAATTTGATAATATTGGAATGGAAATGGAATATTGTGGTAACTTACCCTTAATTAATTGACAAATTATCTAATTTAGTGAGTTAATCAAAGATATTATGATATAGTGATTGCAAAAAGATTTAGCAACTTAAAAAAATTTATAAGAAAAGGAATAACATTTTTTAAATTTAGATTTTGTAAAAGTAGAATATATAAAAAAAGACGTAACAAGTTTATTACCGACCTTAAATATTTTATTTTCTTAGATAATATCGTAAAAAAATTTAAAATAGATATGCATATCGATTTAGCACAATACTCTAGTCTTTTTTAAAAATATGTATTTTATTTATACGGTAATGTTATATGTATATTTATTTTGGCCAACTAAATTATTTATTTTTATATTAAATAAAAGATTATTTTAATGTCAAATGATATAAAAATAGCATCAAAATAAATTTTTACTTGATATTTAAATAATATTCTATTTAACATAAAAATAAACAATTTAATTGAATTTAATTATTAAAACAAATATATATTTAGGATTTGTTATTTAGAATATAAAATATTTACACATTTTCATTCTCTTCCCGTATGCGGCTCATGATGGTAAAATTGGCCTATATTATATAGGAAAGTTTTTAACTATATCAATACATTGATATATTTGTAATTTGTAATCATTATTCTTAATTAAAAAAATATAAAATATATATACAAATAAAAAATAACTATTACAAATTACAGATATATCGATATACTTGAAAATTTATCTATTATATATCTTCCTAATAATAAAACTTTAGGAATTTTTCTTTCCCACATTTTGTTTTGTTGTCTTTTACGCTGATATTTTTTAGAATTAGATGTTAACATTAGGCAAGTATTTTACAAGAGCAGTATCTCAAGTCTTAGCATTCACCTAACCTAATTAAAGACATAGAGTATTAAAAAGAAAAAGAAATAAAAAATTGGTACCTCGAAAAAGTCTTTAACATGAATCAATTTATATTTTATAGGTTAAACGACAGTAGATACGTTAGGTAAGTTGCTACCAATAATTTATGTGAAAGTTTGGCTGTGTGTGTGATTTGACCACAATAATAATGAATATTAATTGGGCTTATTACATTAATCAAGATTGTCATCATGTCTGTGGAGCCAATTCAAAACAGGAACTGTGGAAGTATTTTACTTAACAAACCATAAATGATTTCAAGGAATTGTCATTTTCTCTTTGTTGGATGCTTTATAATGTTCACACACGTATCGAATCGTACTACTCAATTCACAAACGCAATATGTTATTTTGACAGTGAAAAATATATTATCTTGGTTATTTTAGTCTTATCATTCGTAACACAAATGAAATAATATTTATGTTTTACAGTTTCAGTAAGTAAGGTATTTATTCTACACGTTAAGAATTTAAGATATAATATTATGCAAAATTTGTTGGTTGACTTTAGAAGATGTCAACATATTTGGTCAAAATATTTAATTATTCAGCAATTGTTATATGAATTATTAGGTGGCTTGTGAAGTTCTTGTGAGGATATGATCAGATATAGTTTATATTTTATTATAGTGATTTGTTTTGTTCATCTTATTGGAAGCACAGAACTTGACTTGACTTGCCCCTTATCATCACTCTTACCTGCTTGCATCTACATTACACTGTTTATTTTTTCCCAATCATCAAACAACGTTAATGCTGCTAAAGAACTAGTTTGGTATGAGATTCATTGATACAATACATCCCATCCCATTATACTTGGAAGTTGGAAGTCATCATGTTTTTTTTTTTTTTGAAATAATCATGTCATTTTTATTTAGGTTAAGGATGAAATGGGAACAAAGGTCCCATGACTTAATTTTTTGTGTTTTACTTTATTGGCCTAGGCCTTGTTTCCGTTGGGCCTAGGCCTAATCCATCAGCAACTTTTGGGAGTGAAGCCGATGAGGGAGTTAGCGAGATCGAAGCTGACACGTGTGCCCTGCTGCTGAACATTCCCAATGATGGACAGCGGCGAGTTCGTGGAAATGAACGCAAAGCAGAAAGTGCCAACCGAGTCAACCGGTATCAGGTAATTGTTAGCGTCCAAGGTCAACACCTTCCCACCTTCAAAATGAAACGACACCGTCGGAACCATCACACTGCTCATGGACGACAAGTCGTAGCACGTGTCAAACAACGACACCGCTCTCGCCGCCCCCAACTGCTCAGTCCCTCTCACAAACGCCGTCCTCACCATCTCATACACCTCCCTCCGTAACCTCGTCACCGCCGTTCCCGAATCAATCACAAACCCTCCCCACGGCGGATCCGACTCCAATAACCCTTCTGGAATTAAAAACAGTTCGTCTCCCACACTGATTCCTTCCAGCCCTACGTAGTAGAACGTCTCGTACTCCGAATTCCGCCGTAACGGCACGGTCACGGCGTCGTGAGGTAACGGCGCGTCAAACTCGAGAGTGGAGGACGAGTCAGAGTCGCGATCCACGAGACAGTACGAAAATGTCGTCGAATTAAGCTGAGCCGGAAAAGATAGGGTTCCGCCGCCAAGTCCGAGCAATCCTGCTGCGCCGATGAACAAGCCTTGGTTGTCATGGCCGCATCCGATGGCGATGTTTGTGAGGGATCTTTGGCCAATGGTGACGGTTTCGGTGACGAATTCGCCGACGGTATAAGAACCGTCGCCATAGGAGACCTCGTAGAGGCAGTTGCCATGGCGACACTGAGATTGGTCGAGCAATTGGCAGTGAGTTGAGGCGCAGGAGAGGGGTTTAAAGGAAGAGGATGTGTTCGGGTTGAATATGGGGTCGGATTGGCGGTAGCAACTCTGGCAGGGTGCGCATTGCACCCAGCTGATGTCGCTGCCGGTGTCGAGGACCATATAGGCTGGCGTCGGTGGGTGGCCGATTCCGACTCGGGAGAAATACTCGCCGCTTCCTTGACTCGTTCCGGAGATAATGGGAGCCTCAAATTCGGAGACTCTGAAGGAACGTGAACGAGTTAGGAGGGTCCTGACTCGGGCTGAGTCACGCTCGAGTCGGGATAAAGTGAGGGACTTGTAGTGCGTGTGTGTTGGCTTCTGAAGTGATGCTCGAGAATGCAGTTGCAGTGAGAGCTTTGAAGAAGAAGATGATGATGTAGAACTCAGTAGATGTTGTTGTTGTTGTTTGGATTGGTTGAAGTTGAGGACTTGGAGGGTTTTTTGAATGGAAGCAGTGACATCAAGGATGGTGGTTTTGGGAATGTGATGGGGTGGTGTAGTGCGAGATTGCGCCAATGGGGAAGCACCACCGATGATGATGATGAAGAGGACGATGAGAGGAGCCATTGGAAGCTAAAGCGCCTGAAGTGAGAGTGCATGGTTGAAGAGTATGTATAGGGCAGCAGGAGAAGCATGAATTCACGTAAGAAAATGGTAATTAATTAAGTAATAAGATTGAGCATGAAGATGGTGTATATATGGCAAGCTTTGCCATTGCCATACTTTATTATTATTGCTGCATAGCTCTCTTTGCTCGGGTATTATACTAATTTCATCACCTTTGCATTTTATGGGTTTGATTATAATCTTGCTTTCTTTTTCATTAAGGTAGGAAACCTGAAAGGAAGCTGGGTAAGGAGACCTATTTTAGAACTTAGAACAGAAAAGGGTATGATTAGCTTGTCTGAGACCCATATTATTAGGCATACTACAAGGTGAGGTTGTCGGTTTTTTATTTGGTCTGGGAGGTGAGGTTGTGTTTGGTGATTTTTTTTTATTGGATTGGATAATCCAGTCACAACCTTGTACTTCTTGGGCCTATATAAGAATTTCGTGTGTTTAACTTTTAACTTTTCAATTTCAGATGGGCCACAGAATAGCCCAAGAAGATCAACACTGTTGGCCCACAAAACCCTAGAAAGGTTTTTTTGTAAGCACCAAAATCTTTTAAACTTCATTTTTTTAAAAAAAACCCTTCTTGTCCAAAAAAAAAACCCTATACCCTTGAAGAAAAAATGTTAAGTCCCAGCCAAAAAAAATGTTGCATATTTAAACACTACACATTTACGGTAATAATATTTTGGACCAGATTCATGATATACCTAGATAGAATATTTTAAATTTATAGTTCATATTCAATCTCTATCACTAATTTTTTATTTTCAATAAAGTGTTATATTTTTTATATGGTGAATAGCTATCTTGTTCATTATAAATCAGATTATGCTTTCACGATTAAAGAAGACTCCTTCTCACTATTATTTATGTCTGTTAAAAAAGAAAATAAAGCATAACAAATGTTGCCATCAAACTCAAATATCTAGCATAAATTATTAAATTGTTGCGTCAACCTTAACATTATCCAAAAGCTAATATTATGAACAATTGCTTGTAGCATTGCCCAACTAATATTTGCAATTCTATAATCTTAATCATATCACTGATTGTTACCCCCTGTGAGACTTCCACAACGAGCCAAAACAAAACCGTATTTAAAATTTGGTTTGATTAGAGCAATGCGTCATTTATATCCATTGAAAGCTCACAAATGATCGTACATGGTTGGTTCTTTGGTTGTTGCATTTTTTTATTGTTTAATTTAAAGCCAAATGCAATATGGTTTGCTCCATTAGTTAGGGAAAAGCTACGATACTAATACAATAACTTGCAAATAGTAGTAGTTCTATTTATTTATTAGTAATTACATGTCACATCATACACAAAATACAGATATTTTATTATAGCATGGAAAATTGTTTTTTGTTTTTTAAAACAAAAAGAGATCCACATTAGACATTACATATTATTCTTACCTTTTTTCATATAATTCTTACTTTATCTGTATCTATGTAACAATTTTTGTTTTTGACATTAGTAACATAAAATCTACTATCTAAGTAGAAGAGTAGCGTTTGGTCACACAGAAATTTACAATAATGGCCCATAATGGTTAGCTTAGAAAACGTTGTAACTTGTAAGCATTGAGCAGTTGAGTACTGATAGCTTGAAAACTACTCTTCCTTTCTCTCCACACGTTACGAATCAAGAATCAATGTTGTTCTTCTCTGTGCGATTAAAATAAACTGTTCTGCATAGTATTTTAATATATCTCAGCAGTATATATAATTTTTTTTTATCAAAAAGTTAAGCTTTTTCAATGTTGAATAATATTAAATACGTACAACTTTTAAACCTTCTTTATTAGTTCTTTTATCTTTCTATTCCCAAAAGATTTAAGGAAAATATTTCACTCACTTTGCAAGTTTATTGTTAGCCTTAAAGAGGCAATAACTAGGAAATTAAAAAGGTGATATAAATATATTTCCTATCACTATTTTTTAAATTTTATAGAGGGGAAATAGCCAAAGAAAATGAATAAATAATGATTTTTTTTAAATCTCACAATATTTCATATTTAGACAAACTATTGATAATTTACGGTAATATTAGATGTACCATTATACACATTTGTACACATTATTTGGCAATACAGAAAAATGTAAATATTAGTACAAAAACATAAATTTTTTTGTGTTAATATTTATATTTTCTGTGTTGTCAAATGATGTGTATAATGGTACATATAAATTTATTCGATAATTTACTGTGGATCAAGAGATTCATTTAAAAATGTATTACTATCATGTATTATGAATTTAGCTAACATGTATTCTAAAAGCATATGATAAATTAATTATTGATAAAATATTTTAAATATTTATATTTAATGAATATAAAATAAATATATTAAATTTAATTTTCATGCATGATCAGTGTAAAAGAATTTTACACATACATTCAATTAGATATTACCACATCATCAAAAGTAATTAATTTTCAAACCCACTACTTCTAAAGTGAAATAAATACATAAATGTGATTAGATGACTATGTAAAATTCTTTACGTACACCTTTAGTGCATCAAAATTAAAAATTAAATTTTTTATATTTTCAATAATTTTTTTTTAATTTATAATCTTATGCTGACATGTTAGTTTAATCCATACATTATATACAAGTTAATACCTTAAATATTGGAACAACCAGAAGAGTAAGTTAACAACTCGAATTATTGTTTAGGTAGAGATGTCTTTCCTATTGTCCAGGATCATAGCAATAATAAATAAAAAAGAAAAAAAGAGAGGAATCCATTTGTGAAGCAAAATGACAAAATTAATGTTAAATCATAAATACGGTGGGATTGGGATTCCCGGGAAAGGAAAGGGAATTGAATGCCAAAGCTTGCGAATAATAAGAAAATAAAATCATAAAATAATGACACGCACTCCCACGCGCGCGTTGTCTTCTTTCCCCTCTTTCAACCCTCACCACTCTCACCAGTCACTTCGTTAACAACTAACATAACAAAAAAACACAAGGACCGAAACCAAGTAACTATTTTTCCGTATCCCACACTCACATCATTTCTATCTTCTCTTCTTCCACTCCTTCTTCTTCCGCCAATATGAGCTCAATCGTTCAGGTACTATCAATTTCACTTTCATTATTTGCTCCATTTAATTTAATTTAATTTAATTTTTTTCGATTTGCTTATTATTCTGTTTTAGCTAACGCCAATCCTGTTATTCGTTGTTATCAATCAGGGTTTAACCAAGTCGTTGGCCATTACCGTGCTCTCTGAGATCGGTGATAAAACCTTCTTTGCAGCTGCGGTCGGTTTCTCTTTCTTCGCCATTCTTATTCTTCGTTAAGTGGTCTTCTATATTTTGTTTTTCTTTACTTCTAAGCTGCAATATCAACATTTTAGTTTAAAAGTTTGAATCTTTATCTACTAGCTTTGCCTCCTTCCTTTCTTTTTTCCTCTATTTCCTGAATCTCAGATTCACAGTATCGGCAACTTAACTTGCTCCAATTATTATATTCGTTCTTATGTGTGGATATTTAGACTAGTAGATACTCAAATTGGTCCCTTAAATTTTAACATGAAAAATGGGTTAGGGGCTAACATGATGCACTATTACTCAATTTGAAGGAAAAAGAGGGGGGGGGGGGGGGTGGTGGATTTGACTCACAAACAAGATTTAAGGGAC